>ML805091.1:181511-193804 GCA_009831015.1 Picea engelmannii | reverse complement strand
TCCTTTAGCCCACATAAGAACTTCTCCATCTATAAAGGCAACTCTGAAGCCTTTCTTTTCTAAAGCTGAAATGGAGAGTAGGTTCTTCTTCAAGCCTGGTACATACAGTACGTCCTTCATTTTTAGTGAATTCCCTTAATTCAATTTATGGTTTGATTCTCCCACTCCCTTGATGGGATATTGGTAATCATCTCCAAGAGTCACTTTCTGAGAAAACTTATTTTCTGAGATACAAGAGAGAATGTTCCTTTGTCCCGTCATGTGCTTGGATGCACCACTATCAATGAGCCAAGTGTCCTCTTCGGGTGTTACAGATCCTGAGAGGGCCAAGATCAAGACATGGTCTTGTATTCTTCTCGTTTGGCTGGAAAAAACTTCGCAATGTGTTCCATCTTATCATAATGATAACATTTTACAAATGAGTAGTCCCTTTCCTTTCATTGTCCTTTCTTCTAAAATCTTCTTGGATGAGATTCTTTATGCTTGAATTTGTTTGATTGTTGAGGCTCTTTATGAGTCTCCTTTTGGAAGTAGGGTTTCTTCCTTCCTCCTTTGGTGTGAGTAGCAAGGGCTTGGTCATCATCTCTTGCTAGTAACGCTTCATGATTCACTACTCTTGTTTCTTCTTGGATGCATTCTTCCCATAGACTATCAAACTTCAGTTTCTCTGTTCTGGCACATATCGTTTGGATGAATGCATCCCAAGGTCTTGTGAGACCATTTAGGGCCGTCATTATGAGTTCATGTTCGCCTATGGTATCTCCAATAACTTCTAGTTGTTCTTTGAATTCTGAGATTCTGGAAAAGTATTCCTAAATCATTTCTCCTTTCTGCATCCTTGTATTCTTTTGGCCCTGATGGTGTCATTTTGATGCTTTGCCTTTTCTGCAGCATCGACGGGTTCCAATAATTCTTCTTTGACGAATCTTGCTAGGTCATTCTCTTCAAGAATGAGGCCAATCCTATACTTCCAGGCACAGAAGTTTTCCACTCCTTCTAGCTTGTCAACAAGCTTAACGCTTGCAGACATCTTTACCTAGAGCTAGGAAAATGACCAAAAAATGAAATTGCTCAAAATCAAAATCTGAACTTACCAGAAGGTGCGCTTGGCTGAGACGAGTGGCCTGGTGTGTTTGGATTTGAGAAAATCCAACTTTTGCTCCAAATTTGATCTATGAATTTCTAGACTGATGCTTCTGGTACCTCTGGTACTTTAGTACTTCTGATACACTGGTTTTCTGATACTTATGGTACTTTGTGAAACTAGGGTTTCACTTTCTGGGAGTTCCAACCACTGAAAAGGTGCGCTGAGAGTGCCAAAGTGATCCTTAGGGGAGGGCGTACTTTTCTAGATGGTTTCGGGGCTGAAAAGCTTCACCATCAAAAAGCCCTAATTTTCATGTACGACAACAGTGACATTTTTCACTCTTGTGAAAGATGCTTCCTTCAACTTGGCTTTGATACCATGCTAATGTTTAATCCATTATTATAGTTCTTTGCATTTCATTATATAACAATAGCATAATCCAAGATCACTGAGAAATACACAATCACAAGAGACACAACATTTATCCTGGGAAACCCTCTTAGGGGAAGAAAACCCATCAAAACTTCCTTAATATAGATAGCTAATACAATACCAAGAGATCTCTTAAACTAATGCAGAAGATCCTCTCCCAGATATGCACCACTCTCTCTCCTTCTTCTTTAACAACAAATCCGAAACTTGTCTCTCAAATGAGCAAGTGAGTTGTGTGTCTAAATGAGGTGCTAGCCTCCTTATTTATATTAGACTGGCACGTGTGAAGTGTCTCTTCACTGGGAGGGCCGACTTCTCCAACTAGGTGGTTATAACCACCTTTTATATTTTCTGGGGCCTCTTTAATATCTGTTGGGGCCAACTTCTTATTTTGCCTATTACAATTATCATTTGACCAATCCACAAAAGGGGATTTGGTCCTATTATAATAGCCGACATGATCAATCCACAATGGGGATTGATCCAATGAATAATATATCAAATAATAATAAGAATACTCTTTGCAGTTACATTATTTCAACACTTATTTGAACACTTTAAGGAGCATTGGAGAAGTGAAATGGAAAATTCTCCTCTAAGGTTGATCTTCTACATGAAGCCCTTGTTGAAAAGGAGAAAAAGGTGGAAATTCTTTGAAATTGGTAAGTTACACAAGTTTCAAAAGCTATGCCATGTTCTTCTTTGGAGGAAAAACTTGAAAATGGAGCGAAGATGAATTGAGTCTAAATCTTAGAGATTTTTTTTTAAACTATTTTATTGGTAAGAAAAGAAATGGAAGTTTCCTAGAAAGATTGAAGGAAGCTGAACTAGAGATGTTGAGATGGATATGAAGAGAAAAATTGATGCAAAAAAGGAATTGAGGAAGGCTGAGGAATAGGGAATACATAAAATTGAATCCCTTATCAATAATAAGTATTTGAAAGACCAAGTAAATCATAGAGAAATAGAACTTGAGCTACTGCATTTGGATATGATGAAATTTCTTAGAGTAGTGGAGAAGAGGATGAAGGTTGTTGAAGAAGACTAGCTAAAAGAGAAAGATATATCATCTCTTGAGCTAAGTGATGCCATGTTGGTTGCTACTTAAAAAAATAGTAAGGCGATTGTTGTGTTCGGTAAGTTTGAGGAGAGACAAGAGACTATTAAGGAAGTAGATCCCATGCTTAATGCATTGTTGAAAGCAAATGGAAATGCAAGATATGCCATAGAGAGGTGGAAGAATGTAGGGCAAGCATTGGTAATAGAAACAAGCTCTTTTATTGATGATATTCAAATAAAAAATAATTTTGAAGACAAGGAAGAACAATTTGTGTCAATACAAGAGCAGATGAATGAAGAAGACCACATGTTGTTCACAATTTTGGATTCAATTTTGTATATGTTGCACAAGGGCATGCAACCCTTCAGTTGGGGGGTATGATGAGACTTGAGATTACCCTTTTTAATCATTCCTTCCTCATCCATTTTTCCCTCTATAAATAACTAATGTTCCCTTTTGAGTACCTAAGACGTTTCCAATCTGTTAATAAAATCCATTTCAACTATATCTAATAATCACTTTTAAATTGATATACTTTGACTTGATTATGGGGGAAATGAGATTAATACTCAGGTTACCTAAGTTTCCAAATTTGAATGTGTAGTTTAAGTGGTGCAATCTTTTCCCTTGGTATAAGATACATTTGTTGTAGGGTATTAACACTAAAGGAAGGTGCTCTATTATAATAATGCCCAAGAAAGATTAGAACCTTCCTAGAGCTATGATTATTCACTACAGATTTGTTAGACCATCACTGCAATTTGATGAGAGATTCTATGGAGAATGTCGCTAGTTCACAACACCCAACATTGAATCCAACATGAGGTGGAGTGGGCCTAATTTTGTAGTTGATATTAGAGATCCACAATTCAACCACAAAGTAGAAGATATACACCTCAACACATTTGTGCCTCAATCAAGTGAACACTTCCAGGTTCAACCATATATTGACTCAATGTGTTCACTGCAAAACATATATCGGGCCGCGTTTTCATTGAATACATCAACAAATCAATAATATGTCTGTAAATGGTGGCATCCACTGTCTCTGAAGATGTATCACTCAATAAATTCAAATTTGTCACCATCGGGGTAGGCGTGGCCTTACAATCCATCATTCTGAATCTCTTCAGAATCTCTACAACATATTTTCCTTGGTTCAAGAAAATCTCATCTAGTATCTGCTATACCTCTAGACCCAAGAAATAGTGCATCATACCCAGGTCTTTCATCTCGAACTCTGCAACAAGCTTCCTCTTGCAATCAACGATGAGTTTCTAGTCCCCTGTAGAAATAGGTCATCCACATATACAATAATATCACTGGACCACCGTCCACAACCTTGTAGTAAAGGTTGGAATCTGCTTTACTCTTGGTAAAGCCCAAGCTCACTAGGAAACTATCAATTCTACTGTACCATGCCATGGGTGCCTGCTTAGGCCTGTACAAAGATTTCTTCAATCTGTAGACATGAGACTCCTTCTCATGTATCTTGTGGCAGATCTATGTACACTTCTTCTGGCTACTGGAGAAAGTGTCTTGTCATAATCTTCTCCCTCTTGTTGGGAGAATCTTTTGGCCACAAATCAATATTTGTATATCTTTGTATTGTTATCTGCAACATGCTTCATCTTGTAGATTAACTTGGAAGTCACCACTGACTTCCCTTCTGGTCTTAGAACCAAGGAAAAGATCCATATCCCAGTCCTTTTGACTGGCTTCCTCCTCTGTCGCTGTAACAGAGTCTATTGAAACAAGGGAATACTCTCAGGAGATCTCACATCTCCTAAAAGTCTCTGAAGCTACGATCTAGCCTCCTCAACCCATAACATCTATCTGTCAGTCTTAGAAGACATCTCTCTCTTCCATCTGAATCCGAGGAGGAATTATTTCTGAATGAAAGTATATAATCCATTGACTCTCTCTGAGATCAGGCTCACTTTGAGTCTCCATGCTCCCTCTGAAACTTGAATCCCTTTGAGTCTATATAATCTCGAGAGCCATCTGCTCCCTCTTTATATGATGATCTCCTCTAAAGTCTAATATCCTATGAACAGTCCCGGGGAGGTTTCTCCTCCCTACTGGATCGTGAGGGTTGACTCCCTCTAAAATCTAGCTCCTTCTGAGCTGGTACTTGGTGGGGGCACCTGCCTCACCACTGGTGGATCCATCTGCTCCTCCTCATGATATGGCTTATCAATGCCACATATCTGTATCCCTTTTGCATCCTGCAAAGTATCACGAGACCATGCTGGTCTCTTCTTGGTCACTACAACGATTTTGGGTAGGCTCTTCTGAATCTACTAACTCTTCTTCATGATCCGAAGAGTGATCAACTGAACTAGAGGGATCTATTCGATCATCTTTGTAGCCTTCTACTCCTTAAAATCAATCTCCATATGAGATACTCTGTATCTCACAAAAGTACCCTTCTTTCTAGAAGGTTTTAACTTCATCCTCTTTTTCTTCAGTACATGGATGTATACGGTCGTGTATACAACTTCTTATCTGGATAGTCTACTCCATGTCTCAAACTAGAGATGATCTAATATGTTGCCTCCTGCAACCGTCACTATAGCTCCCCTCAGAGTTATCGCTAGAGCCAACATAAAAATACAATAATAAGAAATATGAACAACACTCTTCCAATGTTGTGACCAATCATTCCTCCATGGTAACCTGCCCGAAACAAGAAATAAGAACAACGATATCTCCATAGTAAAATCCATGGAATTTACAAGATAACCTGCTTGAGACAAGAGCAACAAGAGCATACATATTTCCAATATAATAGCATTTTCATAAGAACATATCTAAGGTAACAAGAATAAAAGACAATTTCATGGTAATCATCATAGCATTACCAAGGTGACCTGCCTGGAAGCAAAACAAGAAATATCTCCTAGAAGAGATGTTAGTTCATCTTGCAAACAAGTTCAATAAGCATTTATATCAATAGTACTCACATGCTACCAAGTATTCATTGTATCTAGCAGTAATATGACCTTTCAAATATTGTTGTCACAACTATAGTGTTTACTTGTAATGTAGAAATTATCAAACTTGATATGTGCAAATTGGAGACTTATTAATTTAATCAATCAAACCTGGAACCTATAGTCTTATCTTTAAGAATGAGTGTTTTTACTTTTCTTTTGAGTCTCCTTCACTCAAGATGATAAGTATTCTCTCCAACCTGTCCCCTGTACTAAGACAATATGCTTTCTTGACATAAATCTGAGTTGGAGAATATTATGCAATTAAACTCTAAAATATCAACCTCAACCAATCTAATATTTTGACTAAGGTCAGCTTATAAATTTAACTTTGACAAAAAATAATCATAATTTTTATAGATCAAAATGCAACCTAGATGTTCATAAGATCACAATAATTCCATAAGAACTAGAGGCATATCAAAACAATCAAACCTGGAGTACATTGTTCATATGAATGTGTTGGATCTGAGATCCCTCTAGATCTATGATTGCAGTTTGGACAAAAGATCAATTTCCCCTACAAACACCCTCAAGCCAATGATACAATTTAAACATATACAAGTACATACCTTCGACAGGAGTCGCAAACAACGACAAGCAACACCGAATCCTAAAACCTCAAAGTGCTCCAACTTGCAATCTAAAGGTAGCTGGAGATGCGTTAGGGTAAGGCACACTAGGAAAACCAAAAAATTAGGCCCAACGTTTCACATAAACTTCAATGGTCCAGAGGAACTACAACTGGTGCCTGCAATTGGTGTTTCAACTGGCACTACAACTGGTGCTGCAACTGTCACTGCCTCATATCCCTTTGGCTCTTCAATTTCTTCTTCAATGAAGCTTGATATGCCAAGGCAACCTCCTTTCTCCAAGAATCAACTTGAACTCAACCTTTAAATGCTAGACGCCTTGACCTAGGGTTTTATGAGAAAACCCTAATTTCTCGACTTCAGAAAATTGCAGATTTGATCCAGGGAAAATATGTGCCCTACTTAGGAGACCTTCATAGTGGGTTCAGTAAGTGCTCAATGAGCTTGACAATGGGGGAAACTTAGGATATTCCTTCCAACAGTTAGATTGTTATGAAGGAAATCAACTCCGATACCATGTTAAAATTTTGATATGCTTTTTTAACCATAGACAATGTCACATCATTTTCACCCAACCATATGCATTCACATATGCCACCCCGAGCACAGAAATAACCTTTTCTTAGATATAATGATTATGACAAGTCCACACTAGAACCAACAGATAAACCCTAATCATAAACACCACTGCTGCAACAACAACACAACACCAATAGAGCGTACCTTCACCAAGAGAAGCGCACAAGAGAGATACCAAAAAGACTGAGCAATGAGAGACTTCACCACTACAACTATTGCGTCACCTTCCTCAGACTTGCACTCCGACCCTTTTGCGTCACCACTGCAACTGTTTCTCCTCAAACTTGTGCCCCGACTGAGTGAGTGTGTGTCAAATGAGCCAACGCTTGCCTTTGTTTATACTAGTTTGTTAGGTGACTTTTCCAGGTGGGGCCGACTTCTGTTTATGGGGCCTTCTAATTCTTTATTATTATTCTCCTTGAGTCGACTTCTCTTCTAGGGTTTTCACACATCTATTTAATGGTTCTCTTACTCCCAAAATATTTTATTCTAAGTACAAAGGTTACACTTGGAGGTTAATACCTCCTGCAACTACCAAAACATCAATAATTTTGTAGTTGATGTTAGAGCTCCACAATTCAACCACAAAGTGGGAAGGGTCTAAGAGTATGCGACCATTTCCAATATTGTAGAAAAATGTTTGAATGAGAAGTGGGTTCTCTAGAATTCACTTGAGGGGAATCCAAGGTCATCTTTATATTTAAAGAGGGCGTGGGAGCTCTCATAGGTTAGCTAGCAAAATTCATAAATTATTTTTTCTTTCAACGAGACAATGTAAGTTCAAATATCAGGTTATATATGATCATATTTCTTAGTTTTCATTTGCTTGCTTGCTGTAAATAATGTTTTCCTTTGAGAGATTCAACCCATTGCTTGCTGTAAATAACGTTTTCCTTTGAGAGATTCAACCCATTGCTTGCTTCGAAATAGGGGTTGACTCCGAAGTTGTAAATGGAGGTTGAATCCCCTCTACCCATAGAATAAATTGTTGTTATTTTATTTCTCTTAATGAGTGAAACTTTCCCTTTGCATTTCCCATTTATTTGTTGTTTATTTCCTTTAATGGTTGTAGCTTTCCTTATGCAATTATATTTATCAAGGTTTCATGTATTTATTTGAATTATTTTTTCTTCTTTACATCATGATGATTGGTTCTTTGGGTTGGATGTTATGAATCTATAACATAATAAAATTGAAGTTGTAAGGAATTATTAATCTAGTAGTTGCATAGTGATCACTGATTCAATGAACCTTTTTCATTATAATGAACTTCTCATATATTAGGCAGTGGCCCTATCTCTATCTATCTTATAGCATAATGCAAGAAGAGATGGAAGTGAAATCCATTTATCTTATTCCATGAGAGGTGAATTAGAATGAGCTACTAAAGTTGTCCATTTGCCTCATCACAATCTTATTAGAGTTTTTAGATTACATTTTATTCAGAGTGCAAGAGTGTTTGTTCTAGATCTATTGTAGATTCTTGAGATAGTTCCCTTTATTCAAAGTGTGAGAATGCTTGTTCTGGGTGTTTTGGTTTTGAATTTTTTAGTGTAGATTAGATTTCCTTCACCCAACATTAAATAATTGGTTGTGTTTGTTTTGTTAAATGATGAATTAGTTAGTTGCATATCATTCATAAAAACGTGAGAGGAGGCTGATTTTAGAAGTAGGATGTCATGAAAAATAGGTTGTAGTGTGAAGTTCCACAAATTGAATTCACCTTTCATCCATTGAATCACAATAAGAGAGTCTCCATAAATTTGGAATTGAGAAACTCCATTTTCCTATGTTATCATTAAGACCAATTTTAGAGCGATAAGTTCACAAAAGTTATTTGTGTCACTACCCAGTCTAGCCTTCAAAGAGATGCTATGAGTGGGAGAGAGATGTAAAAATCCCCTAGCCTCACCTTTTGGGGGGATTGTGGGAAGGCTCCATCAAAAAATGCCCATGGAAATTCTTTATTGCTAAGTGTAGCCCTTAGGTGGATCAAGGTCCTCTTGAATCATGTGGATGAGTTGAACCAGAGTGGAAGGTGCACCAATATCACGTGATTACTTCCTTTCTTCGTATGTGAATTCTTCTGTCTAGGCCTTCCTTGTAAGATGCAATGTGTCGCTTCCTTGGTGGGTGGAGGTTAGTTTATTGTTGCATAATTCTAAATGCTATAAGTGAGGTCTAACCAATCCCTTATGCTGTTGGGGTGGAGGAATTTGGATTTCAATTTGTTATTCTCTTTGTTTGGATTAATTTTGATGTGATCAAAATAATGATAGGAAGGAAATAACCATATTGTACCACAAAGTCGTTGGTCCTCCATTCTTGGCAACCTTAGGCAAGCCAATCGGGCATGGGTAAGGATAAATACAATAGAGAGGTTTCCTCCTCATATTTATGAGACAAAACATATACCACCACATTATATTTGCCTTTATTATAAATGATCTCATAATTATACCCAAGCATCTTAGTGACACACTTGTTCTACTTTGATGATGACAACCTCTGCTCCATAAAATACTTTAATATATGATGATTTGTCTTTATCTAGAAACACCTCCAAATGATATATGGTCACCAATTATTGATGACGTGGAGGATGGCCATCATCTCTTTCTCATATGTAGACTTAGCAAAAACAAAATGCATACAAATGTTTAATAGTGAAAGCCAAGGGCCCCCCTTCTTACATCAATATGAGAGTCCACGACCTCGATCTGAAGCATCACATTCCAAGAAAAAAGTTTTAGTGAAATCAATAATTGCTAGGGCCAATTTAGTACACATGACTTCTTTCAAGGATGAAAAGTATTGCTTAATAGCCTCATTCCAAACAAAGGCATTCATAATTTTAGACAAATTCCATGTAGTAGCCCGTAAGTCCTAAAAATCCATGTAATCTTTTGAGGATATTAGGGCATGGCCAATCCCGCATGGCTTTGATTTTCTTGGGATCCACTCACACCCCATCCTCACTGACAACGTGACCCAATTATTCTACCTCTAAAACACCAAAAGCACATTTGGAATGCTTAAGGAACAACCGATGATCTCCCAATTAAAGGGATTTATCAATAAGTGACACACGTGATTCCTAGGTTTTGTTGTAGATTAAGATATCATCAAAGAATACAAGCACAAAATTGCATAGGAAGGGCCAAACAATCTTGTTCATGAGGCCTTATAAGGAAGATGGGGCATCACTAAAATCTCATAATGGCCTTCATGTGTGTGGAAGGTTGTCTTAGGGATATTTTCCTCCTTCGTCTATATTTGGTGGTATCCTAAACGAAGACCCAGTTCAATGAAGAACTTGGCACCACAAAGATTATTCAAGAGATAATCCATAATAGGAATATGAGATTTGTCTTTGATGGTCAGATTATTGAGAGCATGAAAATCAGGACATGTATACTAAATGACTTTTTTCTTTAATATCGTGACCACATGTGAGAAGTATGGGATCATACTTGGTCTAATGACTCTGGCCTCCAAAAGTTCCTGAATAATCTTTACTATTTCATTCTTTTGGGCTAAAGGGTCCCTATATGGGTACACATTGGGTGACTGACTACCTGGAATCAAGGGAATACCATGGTCATGCTCACCACGTGACAGGGTAATCCATAGGGAGTTTCAAACACCTATTGATGTTTAGTCAAGACTAACTATAAACCAGGGTGAATTGCCTATGGGGGGTGTTGATCACTTGTATGGCATTGAACTGGGCAATAATGCTAAAATGGATTTTCTTCAATAGTTTCTCCATACAATGAGAGTTGATAATTTCATAGGAGTAAAACTTATGTTTTTTGACCATCTTTAGTAAATCACATGTATAATTTCTCAACGTCCATAGTAGTTGGGCCCAATGTTCATAACCATTCTACTCCAAGTACTACATCATAGATGCCCATTTCAATAATGAACATGTTGGATTTGAGTTGATATTCCCCAAGTTGAAGTTTCACTTTCTTGCATTCTCCACCACACTTCATCATGCTTCCATTGGCTATCATAATTTGAAAATTATGCATTGCAAACATATCAATGGGTTTCCTCTACAATTTGCCTATGAATAAAAACCATGGGTATCGCCACTATCAATTAAAACAATCACCTTTTTGTTTTTGATGTAGCCCATCAACCTTAGGGTCTAAGGAGACGAAAATCCTAATAAAGCATGGTGTGAAATCAAGGGTTCCTCCTAAGGTGGTTCTAGAATGGGATCATCGTGAGGATGAGGTGTTACGTCCTTTACTTCCATCTTGAGAGAGGCTTCCTCAATAATGTCCTCAAGGTGGTTAGGTTGGAACACATCCATTAGAAATAATTTATGCTCTTCATATTTAATCCCTTAGAAAGACATATCATCACAATTATAACAAAGTTGAAGGTGTTGGTGATCGACCATTTATTCCTGAGAAAACTTGTGGACCCTTAAGGGCTAAGATGGGGGAAGGTGGAAGTAGACGCCATAGGAAGGAGAGGGAGAGAAGGAAAAAGGGTATTTTGACTTGTGTATTTACCACCATTTCTGCTTCAATAGCTCGTCGAAATTCCTCCAACCACATAGTTGGGTGTTGCATCATGACTTCTGCTCTAATTTCCTCTTTAAGAACATTGGCGAAGCATTCTTAAAAAAAAAGAATCAATCAAACCTTTTTTGCAAATTGCCAATTGCTCAAAAGCTGCTATAAAGTCTTCAATTGTGTCAATTTGGCATAATGTGGTCAACCTACTCAAAAAATAAGGATCTCTTTCAAAACCAACATAGATGGCTTTAACAAACTAGCTCCAAGCAATGCAACCTCCACATGATTTTGTATGCCATTATCATCATTACCATTGCTCTTGATCTAGGTATAAGACCCCCACCCAAAGTTTCATCATGCCATTAGTAATTCCATGGAGAGAGAAATAGTGTTCCATCTGTGTAATCCAACTTGTGGGGCCAATGCCATCAAACCTATTTATATCCACCTTAGGAAAGAAATATCATGTGTTGTTACCCAAAAAAGGTGTTTTATTGCGAGTCCCTCCATCTAATGATGTTTATTCATGGGAGGGATCAACTTGTTGCTCCAACTTCCCTTCCAGTTTGGAGAGATGCTCCAAAATGTTATTCATAGTAAGGAGGAGGCCATGGATTTGGTCCTTGTTTTCTACTAGCTATTGATTGATATCTTGGATCGAAGTATCAATGTGATTAACGCCACATAAGGAGTCACCAACAATTGTGTTGAAGCAAGGAATGGTAATGCTCCTTACTCATGTTGAAATAATGTAACTGCGAAGAGCATTCTTCTTATTATTTTGTTATTGGATTAAATCCCCATTGTGGATTAATCATGTCATTATTATTATTGGATTAAATCCCCATCGTGGATTAATCATGTCATTATTATTATTATTTCTATTGGATTAATCCCCATTGAGGATTAATCATGTCGGTAATTGTATAAGGACCAAATCCCCTTTTGCGGATTGGTCATCGGACAATTACAAAGTGCAGAATAAGAAGTCGGCCCCAACAGTTATAA
>ML805091.1:142364-170928 GCA_009831015.1 Picea engelmannii | reverse complement strand
GTTTGAGTTATCTCTTGAACATTGTATAAGCCATTTATGATAAGGAAGTTTTTGCTGGGTTTTCTTCCCCTAGAGGGTTTCCCAGGATAAATGTTGTGTCTCTTGTGAATGTGTATTTATCAGTGATCTTGTTCTTATTATGCACTTATCTATTGAAATGCAAAGAACTATAATAATGGCATAAAACATTAACAACTCATACATTTTTGAATTCCATCAAGCTAGGTAAGATAGGCGGGATTATGAACTTGGTTTATAGTCTGTCAAAACTAAAATCAGACCTCAAGAAATGTAATTCTTGGATCAAATATAATTTTAAAATATATGATATTTTTATATGTTTCATATAAGTATTACAACTTAAAAAATATTATACAAAAAAAAAAGAAATGAGTATACAAATAAAGGATTAATAAGATGGAAACTCAAATAAAATAAAGAAGTATAAAATATCAAATAACAATATCCCAACAGTTCTCAAAGTGAGAAGAAATCAACGAAACTTTTATTAATGCCAACTCCGAGTTACAACTGAAAATGTCATTTTTCAAGTTCCTGTGAGGGCTTGGGTTAGGGAAAACTCTTGGAAATCCAAGATGTAATTAAGACTCATACATGGACATCTAATGTCAAAAGAAAACATCACAATGCAAGACTAGCCTGGATCACTTCAAGTTACATGTGCATCATCGTTATGAACTATGCAAAACTTGCATTAATTAGAATTGAATGGCTTTAAAAATTCTAATTAAGACAAAATAGACTTCAAGAAAATAAATGACCTTGGAGCATATCACTGATCAACACCTCTTAGTCTTTTCTTTGCCACCTTTAGAACAACCCCGTTTTCAACAAGACAATTTATCTCTAATGGAAACATACAATCAAATGAAAAAATGAATATCTCACTTAGAACTTAGACATACCTTATCAGTAGTTTCACTTCTCTATTCTCTCATGTCTTCATTGTTTTCCTTTCCTTTTTTTATATCTTCCTAAAGTAGTTAGGTAGTTCAACCACCTTTTGTTTTCAGATTTAATTAACTTTTATTTAAGAGATGACAACTTTATTTCAAATAAGGATCCAATATATTTTATATTTTAATTAATAATAGGTGGGGTTCCACTAGGTATTCATATCTTTATTTTCATGATTTCCCATGTAGCTCCCAAAAATAACTTGAATATATACATATTCAACAATAGAAAATAAGAAGACAAATGTCATTCATCAAAATAATTCCTTCTCAACAAACACTTGTACCTCCCCATATCTCAAAATAATATGATATTTTAAATTTTTCAAAAATAAATATCATATGTCGGTTGTATGTCCCAAAATAAAGTTTCACTTGTGAAAGTAAAAACAATAAACATTGTCATAACATAAATTAAAAGAGTTGAGGGTATTTCTTCTTAAAATAAACTTCTCTTTCTTTCTTGCCTTCAAATACATCTAGTTTAAGATTTACTATGTCCTCGTAAAAATCCTTTTTCTCTTCATACTTAACTCTAGATGCATGTTGCTGAAGGTAATTTTCCTCTTACCACTTTCTTCCTTTGTTGACTTTTGCTTTGAGTGTAAAAATGATTACTAGGATGTATCAGTGCTAGGGGTAACAATAGGTTTCTTCCCTTTATCAATTTGAATT
Source organism: Picea engelmannii (assembly GCA_009831015.1). Lineage (NCBI taxonomy): Eukaryota > Viridiplantae > Streptophyta > Pinopsida > Pinales > Pinaceae > Picea > Picea engelmannii. The sequence continues at coordinate 169,276 of ML805091.1, read as the reverse complement.
TCATGAGAGGGAACTCTATGTTCCTTGGGAGGAGAATGAGCTACGAAAGCAGTTGAGCTAACAAAAGGCACTGTGTGATGAGATAGAGGAGGATCTCTGGGACTGACATGCCATTGTGCAATACTAGAATCATGATTAACTGATTATTATCCCAACCATTGTTAGCAGGTTGAATATGAGGTACGTGAATGTCTATGATATTGGGGTGAGGCTGAAAAAGCACACTAGGAGGAGCTGGAGGTTGGGGTAAGGTTGGTTGTCCACCAAGGTTTAGGTAACCAATTTGCACCAACTAGTTGAACTCATCTGAATCCACATCAAAATGGATAGTGAATCTTATCCTCTTGGGCCTCCCTTACTACCAAAACATATTAGTCCTTCTGCCTCTTCCTCCTCTATTACCTCTATTACTCCCTCTACTTCCCCTGCTAAAAAAACTCGTCTATTTCCATTGCCATTTCAATTAGTAAAAGATCTTTAAAGTACAAGACACGACAAGATAAACATTTATTACAATATTTGTTAAATATGATTTAATAAGGCTCTGTCTACAACATGGAAAATCAAGTAGAAGGGGAAAATGAAAAATGAATAATGTATACCAAGGGAAGATAAAAAAAATTGAATCATCAACAATACTCTTCTCTTTTGGTGTTCTTAGTCAATCTGAAACTTCAATCCTTTTGAATGCTTCTTTGTATTTGGACAACTCAATATATCTTTTAAACATGAACAAGGATAAAATGACAAATATATGCAAATAAAATTATGAATGGTTGGGATAAATGATAGAGGGAATATGCTTATGAAAATTGATAAACAATGAGGGGATAAAGTGCAAATGTTCATGTGAAAAACCATTAAATATTTAAGTCAACTTTTTACTTCCATCATGTTTTTTTTTTTAATTTACACCATTGTCAAATACACCCGATATAAAAATATCAACCAACAACATGAAACAATTTTTATTGACTGGTATTGGGAATATTCCAAATAATTTTTCCATGTAATTCCTTATATCATCCACAAACTTCACTAGTTATGCATTGTAGACCCATATTATTTACCAATACCATAGTAAGTATCATCAACAATATGTGATAACTCATGGTTTTCCTAATTGTAGATTTTTATATATAATGAACATAGTATGTGTTGTTACACAATGAATGAACTTTGAGAGTGAACCCAAATTTTTTTCGAGTATGTAACGACTCCGTCGTTACGACTACAAGTGACTCAAAGCAACAACATTTTTTTTTTTTGAAAGCAGGAAGGCAACAACGACAACGATTAATCAACACAACTTGATGATGAACACAACACACTCATATCAGGCAACAAGCAACAACGACTCATCATACTAGCACATCATGCAACTGGACGAATCATGCGATAATCAATAGACAGATAAAAAACGGCTACCCGCCCGACACAAGCAAGACAACGCCTACAAGCTAAAGGACAACATCAACAAACTCAACACAATGACTTTGACGACCAGTATCTAGAAACCTCTACGGGGTGTAAAACCAAACACATCAAGGTGTTACAAAACCAAGTACCAACCTCAATTACAACGAACAATACGCTCGCATAGGAAAGCATAGGACTCTGACCAGGTTATCATTCACATCTATTCGTCAGGGCGCACAATGATCCCCTCATCAGGAATCATGTCGTCACAAGGCGATGGGTGTGACAGTAACCATGGCGCAACATAACATATCTAGACCTTTGACCCAAGCTAAAACACTCGTGCTAGGAGACCGAATTATCTGCCAATAAATACACGAAGACTATACCCAAGCACCCAAGCAACAAGTCGACAAGACGCAAGGGGACATCACTCAAAATTAAGTTGCACAACTGACCGAAGGATTTCTGGTTTCCTACAAGGAAAACCTGTGTGGTGAAACAACTATGACCAACCCCCATTTACTATTCGACTTAAGGCACAAGGCACATAGTAACCAATTAACTGTTAAACTATTAATTGTTTTAGCAAAAAAAACTTAATAACCCTCAACTTATAATTTTGCGCAAGCTATTAAACTATTTCACCAATAAACCATAAACCATTAACTGTTAATCCTTATGTCTAAGTGCGAATGAGTGAACTATTATCATTGCAATTAATCAAGTAATCTATTACCAAAGCAATTAAGCCATTAATCTAATACCATAGCAAGATTTATTCTATTGTGGGAGAAGTTAAAAGGACTGATATGTAAGACATATAAAGGAACAATTGCTATAAAAGAACAATTAATCTACTGTTTGCATAAGTCATAAGTCATATATATAAAACCATTGACATATAAAAACAATTAATCTAATTGTAGTAAGGATCACAACCATCATTGAAACCATATCTTTTTAAAAACTGAGAGCGCTATTTAACAATGATTCACTGTCTAGCAATGCTATCTAACTAATATACTATCTAACCAATTGCTATATAATAATAAAGTCGCTGCCTAACAATGGCGTTGTTGTCCCACAATAATTAGCTATCTATTAAATAGTATCGTTGTCTATTAAATATTTTCTTGGGGTCTATTAAATAGTATCGTTGTCTATAGCTGTCTATGCCAACAATATCACTGTATATTAGACATTAGCCAATAGTATCGTTGTCTGACAATAAAGGTTGTCTAGCAAGGATATTGCTGGGTAAAAACGGGTAAATAGCTGTGTAGAAAAAGTGAAATCGATCATAATTTCGTGGAGTAATTTCCGTGTAATGTGCCACGAAAATCGTAGTGTGAAAGCTGTGTAATGTACCACGAAAATCATGGTGTAAATGCTGTGTAAAACCCCAAGATAAGGCTATGTAAACACCAAGAAAAGGTTGTGTAAAACTGGGTGAAAGGTTGTTTGATAACTCAAAATTTTTCGAGGATCAGAGAACGGATAGACGGTTGGTACAAGACGCCCGAACTCGCTGGGGAAAAACACCCTTTTTCCCCTTTTTGCAAGGAGCCAAAGGGATTGGAGATTAATCATTCAACGCATAGATGATCATTCACAAAGAAGGCACAAAGATTAAACTTTCTAAAACGCAGGCATAGATTTATCAATCAAATGCAGGGATTTATCTTTCAAACTCAGAGGTTTATCATTCACAAGCGCATAGTTTGTCAATCAAAACGCAAGCAAAGATTTAATCAAAGTTTAAGCAATTAAAAACGTAGAGAACAAAAAAAAATCTGAGATTCAACGTAGAGAATCAACACAACTCTGAGAATCAACAGAGAGAAACAACGATGGTGGACTGGAGAGAATAAACGCCCAGGAGAGAGTTCCTTGTTGGGCAAAGAATGATCCTACAATTATTATCTGTTAAATTTGGCAGCATCGACAACCATTCTCCAATGAGAGGCCATATGGGCCACCCTGAGGCTAGTCAGGGAGATTTGGAGAATCAACCAGTCTTGTGAGGTATTGACAAAATCTAGGGGGAACGTACAACCTCTGTGAGTCAAACCAAAAGTCAGGACGAACAAGATGCTATGTGAGTCTAATGAAAAAGTCAGGGGGAACATACAACCTCTGTAAGCATAGACAATGTAGTGCAAAAGTTAGGGGGAATGTACAACCTCTGTGAGCATAGACAGACTAGTACAAAAGTCAAGGGGAACATACAACCTCTGTGAGCCTAGTCAAGCCTTGTGAGCCATGAACAAAAGTCAAGGCACCTAGCAAAAGTTAGGTTGAATATAAAATTCCTATGAGATAGAAACACACGATATTCCTAATATTGCAAATGATATAAATGTATTGATCTAGTGCGTTGGCACATGTAACATTATCCACCATGAAGAGAATTTTGAATTGCCTTGTAAAGAGTCGAGTTGTAACTGAAGTCTCAAGTCTAGTTCTATTTTAGAACTAAAAGTGTAATGCTGAGTTGTAACTGAAGTATTAAGTCTAGTTCTATTTTAGAACTAAAGTGTAATGTTGAGTTGCAACTCAAGTCTTAAGTCTAGTTCTATTTTAGAACTAAAGTGTAATGTTGAGTTGCAACTCAAGTCTTAAGTCTAGTTCTATTTTAGAACTAAAATGTAATGTTGAGTTCAACTAAAGTCTTAAGTCTAGTTCTATTTTCGAACTAAAGTATACCAGTCTCAAGTCTAGTTCTATTTTCGAACTAAAGTGTAATGTTGAGTTGTAACTGAAGTCTCAAGTCTAGTTCTATTTTCGAACTAGAGTATACCAGTCTCAAGTCTAGTTCGAACTAAGGTATGAAGCTGAGTTATGATTAAAGCATGCAAACAAGTTACTATTTTGAGCCTCTCCTCTTCTCCTCTTCAACCTATATAAGTAGAGGCCGACCCCTCTCTTCAACACAATTTTGATATGCAGGTTAAGGGAGAAGCAATAGAGGAGTATATTAGTGATAAAGAGGCAACATACCAAAGAAACATATCGGTGTTGTATATCAACAATAGAGCCTGCATATCAGAGGCATATATCATCAACATATCAATGTTGTATATCAACAATAGAGGCATCATATCAGAGGTGTATTTCAGCAAGGTATTTTAGGTCTTTGTCGGGTCAGAGTCATCTTGGCAAGCTCTTTAAGAGAAGAACATTTATGGTGGATATTTGTAAGTGATCTTACATTATTAATGCAATAAAGGAATATCGTTTGCTGGGGTTTTTCTCCCTGTACAGGGTTTCCCCAGGGTATATGTGTTGTTGATGTGCATTCTTACTCATCTACATAGTTATTGTTATTCGATTATGATTTGGTATTGTTGAAGTGTATTAAGCTGGCATCAAAGTATTGAAGAAAATAAAAGAATTAATCCACATAAGAAATCAAGCTCATACTTTAACATGGTATCAGAGCTTAGAGTGTGTTAAGCGTGTTGAAGTGCAACAACAGGTACACACAGATCCAAACGACCTTGATTAAGTTTCTAGTGTGAGGTCCATGACATCCTCCATTTCAGTCAGGGCTGAGGATAGGCTTGAAGGAGCTGCCAACTTCAATGTGTGGAAGCTCTGGATAACAAATATCTTGCAGGATCATGATCTTGAATAGTATGTGACCACATTGGTGGAGGAACCCGTGAATAATTCAGGAAGATCGACCTTCAGGAAGAGTCAAACAAAGGTCAAGCGAATCAACTTTGACTCAATCAAAGACATTATAATCCCTGCAATGACTTCGTTAATCACTGCCAAGGACTGTATGGATACCTTGGTGAATCTGTATGAGAAACAAGCTCCAAGTCATAAGAGGACACTTAAGCACAAGCTTAAGTATTTGAAGATTGAGAAAGGAGAATCAATGGCATGTTTCTATTCTAGGATAGCCCAGATCATAGATTAGCTTTTGGTCACAGGGGTGATAGTGGACGATAATGATTTAGTGTAGGCCATTTTTGACGGTCTTCCTTCTTCATAGAAGACCTTCTTATCCAGTGTAAGTGGGAGAGAGATTCAACCCACGTTTGAGAGGTTATGGCATGATTTCCTCCAGGAGGAGAGTCACACAACTACTAGGAGTGAGCCAACGAAAGAAGAGCACTCAGCTTTAGCATAAAGATTCAAGGGAAAGAAGAAACACACTTTTCAGAAAGGCTCTCAGAGGAAGCCAAACATCAAAGGTACATTCAAAGGAAATAATATTAGTACATCTAAGATTAAATGCTTTAGTTGTAATAAGTTGGGTCATTTTGCTAAAGATTGTTGGTTTAGAAAGAAATATCCTAGGAAAGGGAAACATCATGCCTCAACTGCTGAGGATGATGAATCCAAAAGAAATCAGAAAAGTCCTTCTAATGAGAAAGAAAATATAAAATAATATTACTTGGTTTCTACCTTATCCAGTTCAGTTTTCACGGGGCCGAAAACTTAGTTAGTAGACAGTGGTGCATCAAAGCACATGACAGGGTACAAGGAGATCCTCTCAGATTTCGAGACAAAATAATTTGTAGAGCAGGTTGAGCTTGGGGATGAAAAATGTTACAAGATAGAGGGAGTAGGCTCTATCTCCTTCAGATTGGAATCTGGGGCTAGAATTCATGTTGATGAAGTATTATATGTTCCATGGCTCAAGAAGAATCTACTATCAGTTGCAACTCTTGAGGACAAGGGATATTGAGTGATCTTCAAGGACATGAAGGCACTACTATGGGCTAAAGGTAGCCACTTAAGTACAACAAAACCCATTAGAACTCGCAGTGGAGTGCTGTACATCGTGTCAGGACAGTCAGTTCAGGCATTGACTCATGATGCGACTAGATCCAACGAGTTGTGGCATAGAATACTTGGACATCTTCATTACAAAGCTCTTCCAGATCTATAAAACATGGTATGTGGCATGCCCTCTATTTCTCTGAGTAAAAATGAAATTTGTAAGGGATGCATGCTACGTAAAAATATAAAGAAAGCATTTACTAGTAGTGACAACAGAGCTCGGGGCATCTTAGATTTGGTTCATTCTGATGTATCTGGTCCCATGTCATCTCCCTCACTCAGTGGTTGTTTGTATTATGTCATTTTTATTGATGATTACTCAGGAAAATGTTGGACATATTTTCTTAAAGCTAAAAGTGACACATTTGATAAATTCAAAGAGTATAAAGCCTTTATTGAAAAGAAGACGGGGAAACACATCATAATCCTTAGAAAAAACAATGGAGGAGAGTTTGAATCTTTCCAGTTTGAGGATTTCTACAAGTCAACAGGAATCAAGAGACAGTTGACCGTGCCATATAACCCTCAGCAAAATGGAGTTGCTGAGAGGAAAAACAAGACAATTTGCGAGGCAGCGAAAGCAATGATATTTGATCAGGATCTGCCAAATTCTTCATGGGAAGAAGTTACCTCCACTGCAGTGTATATTCAGAACAAGTGTCCACATGCTATCTTGAAGGACAAGACTCCTGAAGAGGTCTTCTCAAAGATCAAACCTGAAGTAGGGCATCTAAGGATATTTGGGTGTCCTGTATATATTCATGTCCCTAAGGAAAATAGGACAAAGATGGAACCCTTAGGCAAGAAAGGGGTTTTTGTGGGGTACAGTGAGAACTCCAAGGCTTACAGGATTTATGTACCGGGTCAGAGGCAAATAGAGGTAAGCAAAGATGTGACTTTCCATGAGGAAGCCACATTTAAGAAATCCAGAGAGCTTCAGCAGGAATCAGAAGCAGTTCACCAACTTCACCCTCTTCTTCTGAAAATGAAGAGTCATATGATTAGAGGGAGGAACCTCATGAAGGGTCAAGTAATGAGCCCCTAGAACCTTCTGAAGTGTTAGAAAGAACTCTTGAAGAACCTCCAGCCAAAAGGAAGCCAGGGTGGCTTAACGAAATAGTGCAGGAAGAAGAAAGGATAGCTACATCCAAAGGAGCTTTTAGGGAAAGGAAGAGGCCTCATAGGTTTGGAGGCTATGTTGCACTGATGAGCAACATTAGTGATGCCGAACCTGCTTCATTTGAAGGATGCCATTCTTGAGGAATACAAGTCTATTATAGAGAACAATGTTTGGGACATTGTGCCAAAGCCAAAAGACAAATCAATGGTTTCTCCCAAATGGATCTATAAGATCAAACATGTAGCTGATGGAAGCGTGGAAAAGTTCAAAGCAAGATTTGTAGCTAGAGGTTTCACTCAGAAAGAAGGAATCGACTATGAATAGACTTTTTCCCCTGTAGCCAGGTATACCTCCATTCAAACTATTATTGCTTTAACTTCCGTTCTTGGTTGGAAGCTACATCAGATGGATGTAAAAACATCATTATTGAATGGAAAGATTGAACAAGAGGTCTTTGTGGAACAACCAGATGGTTTTGTACTGCATAAAAAAGGCACTCATGTATGCAAGCTAAGGAAGGCCTTGTATGGTCTTAAGCAGGCTCCCAAAGTTTGGTATGACAGGATTGATGGCTTTCTTAAAAGCTCGGGATTTCAGAAAAGTGATGTTGATGCAAACCTGTACTTCAAGGTAAGAGGTAACCAACCTATTATACTAATAATGTATGTTGATGATATTTTTCTAACAGAAGATGAAAGGCTAATAACCTGGTGTAAGAGGGAGCTAACCTCAGAGTTCGAGATGAAATACTTAGGCTTGATGCATTACTTCCTAGGATTGGAAGTGTGGCAAAGACATGGTGAGATATTTTTGGCACAAGGAAAATACACAGTGGATGTACTAAAGACGTTTGGTATGATGGATTGAAAATCCATGTCTACTCCGATGGTTACCAACCTGAGGAAGCTGCATGATTCTGATACAGGTTCAGATTTGGTGGATCCCACCATGTATAGGTAGTTGATTGGATCATTGATGTACATGATCCACACTAGGCTAGATATATGCTATGTAGTGATTGCAATGAGCCAGTTCATGACTGAACTGAGACATAGACATTGGGTGGAATCAAAGCACATCCTTAGATATCTCAGAGGGACCATTACTTATGGTCTGAGATATACATCCAGTGGTGGTTTATTTCTGCATGGGTATGCAGATGCTGACTGGGCAAGAAGCCCAGTGGATCGGAATAGTACTTCTGGATACTGCTTCAGTTTAGGATCCGCTATGATTTCTTGGTCAATATGGAAGTAGAGATCCATTACACAGAGTACAACAGAGAGTACATTGCAACAAGTGATGCTATAAAGGAAGCAATATGGCTTAGAAAATTGGTTTCTGGGTTGTTTGGTGACAAGCTCGAGACGACGATGGTTCACTACGATAATCAAAGTTGCATAAAATTGACAGAGAACCCGGTATTTCATGACAAGTTAAAACATATTGACATGAGGTACCACTACATATGAGACTTGGTCCAGAGAAAAACTGTAAATTTACAGTACATAGCCATGAGCGAGCAGGCAGCTGATATCCTGACCAAGCCTCTGACCTCGAGACAATTTGTGCAACTGAGAGGCAAGCTTGCTGTGGCTGAGAATGACTCCCTCGCTGAGAGGGAGTGTTAAATTTGGTAGCATCGACAACCATTCTCCAATGAGAGGCCATATGGGCCACCCTGAGGCTAGCCAGGGAGATTTGGAGAATCAACCAATCTTGTCAGGTATTGAAAAAATCCAGGGGGAACGTACAACCTCTATGAGTCAAACCAAAAGTCAGGACGAACGAGATGCTATGTGAGTCTAATGAAAAAGTCAGGGGGAACGTACAACCTCTGTGAGCATAGATAGTCTAGTGCAAAAGTTAGGGGGAACGTACAACCTCTGTGAGCATAGACAGACTAGTACAAAATTCAGGGGGAACATACAACCTCTGTGAGCCTAGTCAAGCCTTGTGAGCCATGAGCAAAAGCCAAGGCATCTAGCAAAAGTTAGGTTGAATATAAAATTCCTATGAGCTAGAAACAAACAATATTCCTAATATTGCAAATGATATAAATGTATTGATCTAGTGCGTTGGCACGTGTAACATTATCCACCATGAAGAGAATTTTGAATTGCCTTGTAAAGAGTCGAGTTGTAACTGAAGTCTCAAGTCTAGTTCTATTTTAGAATTAAAAGTGTAATGCCGAGTTGTAATTGAAGTTTTAAGTCTAGTTCTATTTTAGAACTAAAGTGTAATGTTGAGTTGCAACTAAAGTCTTAAGTCTAGTTCTATTTTAGAACTAAAGTGTAATGTTGAGTTGCAACTAAAGTCTTAAGTCTAGTTCTATTTTAGAACTAAAGTGTAATGTTGAGTTACAACTAAAGTCTTAAGTCTAGTTCTATTTTCGAACTAAAGTATACCGGTCTCAAGTCTAGTTCTATTTTCGAACTAAAGTGTAATGCTGAGTTGTAACTGAAGTCTCAAGTCTAGTTCTATTTTCGAACTAGAGTATACGAGTCTCAAGTCTAGTTCGAGCTAAAGTATGAAGCTGAGTTATGATTAAAGCATGCTAACAAGTTACTATTTCGAGCCTCTCCTCTTCTCCTCTTCATCCTATATAAGTAGAGGTCGAACCCTCTCTTCAACACAATTTTGATATGCAGGTTAAGGGAGAAGCAATAGAGGAGTATATCAACAATAGAGGCTGCATATCAGAGGCATATATCAACAACATATCAATGTTGTATATCAACAATAGAGGCAACATATCAGAGGTGTATTTCAGTAAGGTCTTTTAGGTCTTTGTCAGGTTAGAGTCATCTTGGCAAGCTCTTTAAGAGCAGAGCATTCATGGTGGATAATTGTAAGTGATCTTACATTATTAATGCAATAAAGGAATATCGTTTGTTGGGGTTTTTCTCCCTGTACAGGGTTTCCCCAGGGTATATGTCTTGTTGATGTGCATGCTTATTCATCTACATAGTTATTGCTATTCGATTATGATTTGGTATTGTTGAAGTGTATTAAGATGACATCAAAGTATTGAAGAAAATAAAAGAATTAATCCACATAAGAAATCAAGCTCATAATTTAACATTATCCATGCACAAGAAAGCAGGGCATTTGAATCTAAGTCTTTAAACACCGTAGTGACGACCGTCGATTCGGCTCCTGACCGACTGCTCAGGCACAGACTAATAACTTAAATGATCAAGGAACAGAGGATAAAAACACAATCTGCAGCCAAATCTTCTCTGAGGAGAAGCAAATAATGAAATAAAAGCGCAATCAAGGAATACAAAAAAACACAGGCAAGGTTTGAGTCTGGGGCTCATTCTGGCCACACGCAAAGAAACAATAACTCATAAATAAAGGATACAATGGATAGAAAGGGTTCTTACTGAATAAATCAAGTGACAATGGGATTACAATTACCATAGGAATGCATGTGCAAGAAAACTCATGGCAATGAAATCTTCAACCAAGTACAGAAAAATAAACATGTATAAATTAAATTTCATTGCAAGTAACAACTTTAACCGACGTATCTTAGCCAAATGTGAATGCTCCGAAGTCGTTGTCCCGCGCGCGCTTCGTCCAACTCCCACTTGCCGACCGATGTGACTTCACTAGTACCTCCCAACCAACGCTAGGGGTACTCTTCTCCCCCCCGAGCCACCCGAGCCACCCGAGCCGCAAAGGGGCCACGCACATAATACCAGAGAATGCTAGCACCCAGCTCGCCTCGCAAGGTCGAGCTATGACTCATTACCCGAGCTGGGTATCCCAACTCCCACAAGAGAAAGTTCAGCCAAGATAAAATTTCAGTAGCGTAACGTTACACAAAAAGATGAGATCCATACTCCTCCTCCATCCTTTTTATAGAGTTTTCAAGTAATTATTTTATGAAATTCTTGTTAAATTCCATTTTCGTTTAATTAATTTCGAAAAGCCTCCCCCGTACACATGTCGCCCGATCCCCTAGTTGCACCAGAAAATCAATTTAATTAATTAATTAATTATTCCTATTTCCCTCACCCACCTAAAACATTCCTAAAAACGCTTCTTGGTGTCCCAATATTCATTTACAATTCTTAAATGACTTACGCCTTACTTAATTCCTAGTTGAGTTCATAAATAGAAAGTTCCCAAGGCAAGATTCCTTACTAAGTTAGACATTCAGCTTTTTCTTTATGTTTCCCCTTTTCTTTAAGTTTCCCTTTTTCTTTAAGTTTCCAATTTCTTTTAAGTTTCCCTATTTTTCTTTTTTAACTAAAAATCAATTTAGCAAGTGTAGATAAAACAACCATTTACCCCTTTTCCATTTTAATTAAAAAATAATTTAGCAAGTGTAGATAAAAACAACCATCACCCCTTTTTTAAAATTTAATCCTCCATTATATATATATATATATATATATATATATATATATATATATATATTACTTTAATAAATAAAGTTTGAATTTCTTAACCCCCTTCTTGTTATATGTCTAATTATTTTTGTTCAGAGGTTCTGCTTAGACCTAGGTTTTACATTCACTAAGCTGGGCGACATTTTTAAGGGAAAAAATTGTTTTTAAACTTTACTTATCATAGCATTCATTTTAAGGCTGACTAGGTTTATTCACTTACTAGTTGAAATCGCGACGTGCCCTTCAGAACGCACTACGTGCTACAAGGGTGCCACTCGCCTCTTCCCATTTTCCTTGCACGATGTTCCCTTCAAGACACACTACATGCTCCAAGGGTGCCACTCGCCTCTTGAATGACTTGGTAGACGTCAAACCCCTGGAGTCAATACTCTGCTAGGTAATCTTGTGGGAGACTAAGGGCCTCTAAGGAATAAGGCCCCTACCTTATTGTGCTCCCCTTAGAATCATCGTGAGCGACTGTCAAAGTCTGCTCTCACAACATCGTGGGTCTTCTCGAACTAGGTAATTGTTAACATACAGTTTGAGCCACGACGTGAGTGCTAGTAGGCTGTGGCAGGGCTGCTGCCACACCTCTCCCTCAAATTTTCTGGTTGTCGTGCGTGACCCCTCTACTCCATATGTGAGTCTGGTCGACAAGCTATTGTCAGCCTGCATCCATCAACAAATCATTTCAGCAATAATAATCAATCATCATACCATCTAATCATAGGTACATATGTCACTTCAACAACATTCAAACCCTAATAGTCCACTCCCTAACTCGATTCAGAGTCCAAGGGGTTTCATCGATGCCTCTGCATCCTCAATGTCCAGAGTCCCGCACACTCAGGAAAACCCAGTCAATATCACTTGTCGATGTAAATATAACAAAAATGACATAACAACAAATCCACAATGTCTCATAATCATAATCAAAACAGTTAATAGTACAACACTAGGATCACTTGCATGCAAGTGTCTTCAAATAATAAGTTCTCTGAATGCGTGCAAGAGCGAGATGTTACATACACCCCCTCTTAGTTTAAACTTCATCCTGAAGTTTCAAAATATAAAAGTGTCAAAATAAGGTGTATCATAGTATCATAATTCTATCTATCAAACAAAAATGGAAACTGGTGACGCATATCATATGCGTCCTCCCAGGTCACCCAATGCGGACTATAGTTGTCCCACTGGACCTTGACCTGATCTACTGTTCGACGTTGTAGTTGTCGAATGCGATGGTCTAGAATACAGATCGGTTCTGCCGTGAGTGCACCCTCGTCCGACACATGCAAGGAACTCATGTCAACAACATGTGTAGGATCATTAACAAAATGTCTCAAAACAAAGATGTGAAAGACATCGCACGTATGCCTTAAGGAATCAGGCAAGGCTAGTCAATAAGCCACGGGCCCTCTCTTTTCCATAATCTTGCAGGATCCCACGAATCTAGGAGAGAGTTTAGCACCCTTTCCAAACTTGATCGAACTTTTATGCAGTTTCACTCGCAAGAAGACTCGATCACCAACTTCATGACTACGATCGACACGATGCGCATCGACATAAATTTTCTGCCGATCCTGCGCTTCCTTGATCCTTTGTCTTATTGTTTGCATTTGATATTTCATTTCTTGGATCGCTTCCGGTCCCACCATGACTCTATCCTCAAGCCGATCCCAACTCAAAGGCGTCCGACACAGTCGCCCGTAAAGAAACTCGAAAGGCACCATCTTAATGGTGCTTTGATAACTGTTGTTATATGCAGATTCTACCAGTGGAAATAATTCTTCCCAACGCTTATGTTGGTCCATAACGTACATACACAACATGTCCTCCAAGATTTGGTTTGTTCGTTCGGTCTGCCCATCTGTCTCCGGGTAATACATGATACTAAAGTTAAGTTGGGTTCCCAAGGCCTCTTGAAAACTAGTCCAAAATCGTCCAGTAAACATCGATCCTCGGTCGAATATAATTTTCTTAGGTACACCATGCAACCTCACAATCTCACTGATGAAAACTCTAGCTATGTCAGATGCCTGAGATGTCGTACACACATGAATAAAATGAACACTCTTCGTCAGAGTGTCAACTACCACAAAAATTGAGTCGTGTCTCCTTACCGTCAGTGGAAATTCAACAATGAAATCCATCGAAATGACCTCCCATTTCGATTTCGGAATTGAGTGTGGCTGTAGTAATCCTGCCAGATGTCTGTGTTCAGCCTTCACCTGCTAACATTCTAGACATCTTGCCATGTAGTTGACTATGTCTTCCTTCATCCCTTCCAGAAGAATAAGGGTTTAAGGTTTGCTCTCATTTTCGACACTCCAGGATGAACCATATACACTGCTCTATGAGCCTCGTTTAGGATCAAACTCCTCAACTCGTCGTTGGGTGGTACATAAATTCGATTTTCAAATCTCAATAATCCGTCGTTGTCCAACGCAAATCCTTCAAATCTTGGTACCATCATTGTGTTTTGTCCGATAAAATCCTTGACCTCTTTGTACTAGTCATCGTCGCACTGTAAATTTAGAATCTTTTCGCGTAGATTCGTCTGAAGAGACATCACTGAAAATATGTGTGGTCTCCGACTCAATGCATCTGCCACTCTGTTCACTGATCCTTTTATGTAAGTAATCTCGAAATCATACTCGCTAAGCAATTCTGACCAACGTCATTGTCGCGTGTTCAAGTCGCCTTGCATAAAGATGTGTTGTAGTCCACAATGGTCCGTTTTTAGTTCAAATTTTCTTCCAATAAGGTAGTGTCTCCAAACTCTCAAGGCATAAACAATGGCTAACAACTCCAAATTGTGTGTCGCATAGTTCTCTTCATGCCTTCTCAACTTTCTCGAGATGTAAGCGATCAATCGACCGTCTTGCATCAAGACTCCGCCTAAGCCTTCCTTGGATGCGTCAGTGCATACCAAGAAGTCCGCATCCATGTCAGGGACCTTTAGTATCAGTGTTGTTGTCAATAGATCCTTGATCCTCCAAAATTCTTCCGCGCATTTCTCGGTCCAAACAACTTTCTTGTTCTTCTTCTGCAATTCCGTGATCTGATTCACTATCTTTGAAAAACTCTCGACGAACTGTTGATAGTATCCCGCTAAACCCATGAAGCTACACGCTTCGGGGACATTCGTCGACGCGGGCCATTCCATAATAGCCTCGGCCTTTGCTGGATCCACATCGATACCTTCTCCATAGATGACATGCCCTAAGTAGTGAATCTTCGATTGATAAAACGAGCATTTAGACAATTTCCCATACAATTTATTCTCTCGCAGACACTGTAGTACCAAGTGCAAGTGCTTATCATGCTCCTCCAACGTCCGAGAGTAAATCAAAATATCATCAATGAACACTTGGACGAACTTGTCCAAGGATTCGCGAAACACCCCGTTCATCAAACTCATAAGTACCCTGATCTCAAGTCAATTTTCGAAAACATTGTCGCACCTTTCATTTGATCAAACAGATCATCAATCCTTGGCAACGAATACTGATTCTTGATCGTTGCCTTGTTCAATTGACAATAGTTAATGCAGAGTCTCCACGACCCATCCTTCTTCCGTATGAAGATAACATGCGCACCCCACGGTGACACACTTGGACGTATAAGTCATAGCTCCAACAAATCATTCAGTTGCATTTTCAACTCCTGTAGCTTCGAGGTCGACATCCGATAAGGTGTTCTTGCTATCGGTTAAGTCCTTAGTTTTAGGTCTATGGTAAATTCCAATTCCCTCTTTGGCGACATCCTAGGTAAGTCCTTAGGGAAGACTTCTGCAAAGTCTCTCACCACCGGAAGGTGTTCTAGACCTTCCACTACTCCCTTCTCGTTTAACGCAAGGATCGCATAAAGTTTACATCCCTTGTGCATGCTCTTCCGTAGCTGCAAAGAAGAGATGAACTTCAGGGAGACTCCCTGGTTCTGGCCTACAATCACGCGTCTCTGTCCCTTGTCATCGAACAAACTCAACCGTTTCATCTTACAGTTGAGTATCGCATCATGCGATTCCAACCAGTCCATACCGATCAGAACGTCATAAGATCGTAAAATCGTGACGTACAGGTTGGCCCTGGTGACAAACTCTCCCAGGCTAAGGCTACAACCCGTAACTTTCCCACCAACCTTCTGTTTAGCTCCAGAAGCCATTTCTACAAAGCTAAAATCATCCTATTCGATTACCTTTACATTAATTCTTTTTAGCGCTGCCCCATAAATGAAACTCTTTGTAGCACCTAGATCTATCAAAATACTAAGGGTTTGGTTAGCGATGGTACTTGACGTCTCGAGCACAGTTGATTGGTGCTCTTCCTGGCGGTTATTCACCGATGCATGAATCCGATGGGCCTTGCCCAAATCTACCATGGTAGCGGGTCCGACTGATCCAGATGCTCTGGTCCTCTCCACTGGGCAGTCACGCTGGTAATGTGGTTCCCCACATGTCCTACACCCTTTCTTCGGTCCAGTACTCCTAGTACCCGAAGTAGAAGTTGACGGCCCACCGACCTGGAACCCTGGTCTGTTATGCTAAACAAGCCTAAACTGCTGCTGGTGCGATCGACGTTGTTGTTGGTGCTATGGTCCTCAGTAAGGAGTCTGTTGTTGAGGCGATGGTCGCCGAGGTGTAGTGAAAGTGGATCCTCTCTGGAAGCCACGATATCCTGGTGAATGTCTAGCTGGTGTCTGATGTTGCTGCGCACCAGATGACACCTGCCTTGCTAGTCTTGCTGGAGTCATGCTCTGAATCCCGCTGATAAGCTCCTCCTCCACTATGAGGGTCTTATGAACGACATCATGCAAGGTTTGGGGCATCAAAATCCTAACCTTTGCACGAATGCTGACATTAAGGCCAAACAAGAACCTGTTGACCTTAAGTTTCTCGGTATTTAGGTGCGGAGCATACCAAAGCAGCTCCATAAAATAGGCCTCATACTTGAGCACCATACGACCACCCTGTCGCAAGGCGTTGAACTCATTGAGCTGACGCTCAATGAATTCCTTTGATCGATACCTCTCTCGAAACCGTTCCTTGAACAGTTCCCATGATATGTCTTCGACGACCATGTTCAATTGCAGTAGGAGCGTCTTCCACCATAGAAGACCACTCCCCTTTCAGTTGAAAGACTACCATGTAAAACTTCATGTTGGAGGTATAGTCGCGAAGTGCAAATCACATCGCCAAATTCTCCAACCATGCCTCGACGGTTGCGTCGTCCACGACACTCATGGATTTTATAACTTATCCTTCTCGAGTTCTCGGTGAAGCTAAAGTTACTCGCTAGGGCGCACTGTGGACCCACAGGGGTACAGG
Source organism: Picea engelmannii (assembly GCA_009831015.1). Lineage (NCBI taxonomy): Eukaryota > Viridiplantae > Streptophyta > Pinopsida > Pinales > Pinaceae > Picea > Picea engelmannii. Next base: position 152,205 of record ML805091.1, on the reverse strand, counting down.
CGCCTTGACCTCATCTCAGTATAGAAGGTGAATCAAGGCCTTTGACGTTCCCTGGAAGGGCCTTGTCACACCATCACATCCCTTACAACAATTGAATCCTGCCCAAGGACTTGTTCTTCTCCTTGGGGGTTGGACCCCTCTGGCGCGGGTGCTACTAGAGGCGTCGCGCCTCCTCCCCTGGCACCACGTCGTGAATCTCTATGGTGTCATCTAACCGTGTTGATCGCATCGACAGGTTAAAGTTTTAATTATCGCTAGGTTATTACTCAAGGGTTTATTGCAGTGGAAATCATGGAGATCCACAGTCGCAGGGTTGAACTCGCTCTGATACCATATGTAACGACCCCGCCGTTACAACTACAAGCAACTCAAAGCAACAACATACTTTTTTATTTTTATTTTTTAAGCAGGAAGAAAACAACGACAACAATTAATCAACACAACTTGACGACGAACACAACGCACCCAGATCAGGCAACATGCAACAACGACTTAGCATACTAGCACATCATGCAACTAGACGAATCATGCGATAATCAATAGACAGATAAAAAACGACTACCTGCCCGACACAAGCAAGACAATGCCTACAAGCTAAAGGACAACATCAACAAACCTGACACAACGACTTCAACGACCAATATCTAGAAACCTCTACGACGCGTAAAACCAAACGCATTAAGGCGTTACAAAAACAAGTACCAACATCAATTACAACGAACAATACACCCACATCGGGAAGCACAAGACTCCGACCGGGTTATCATTCACATCTATCCGTCAGGGCACACAATGATCCCCTCATCAAGAATCATGCCGTCACAAGGCGATAGGCATGACAATAACCATGGCGCAACATAACATATCTAGACCTTTGACCCAAGCTAAAACCCTCGCGCTAGGAGACCAAATTATTTGTCAATAAATACACGAAGACTATACCCAAACACCCAAGCAACAAGTCGACAAGACGCAAGATGACATCACTCAAAATTAAGTTGCTTAACTGACCGAAGGATTTCTGGTTTCCTACAAGGAAAACCTGTGGGGTGAAACAACTATGACCAACCCCCATTTACTATTCGACTTAAGGCACAAGGCGCATAGTAACCAATTAACTATTAAACTATTAATTGTTTGAGCAAAAAAAACTTAATAACCCTCAACCATTAATCTTGCGCAAGCTATTAAACTATTTCACGAATAAACCATAGACCATTAACTGTTAATCCTTATGTCTAAGTGAAAATGAGTGAACTATTATCATTGCAATTAATCAAGTAATCTATTACCAAAGCAATTAAACAATTAATCTAATACCATAGCAACATTTATTCTATTGTGGAAGAAGTTAAAAGGACTGATATGTAAGACGGATAAATGAACAATTGCTATAAAAGAACAATTAATCTATTGTTTTCATAAGTCATAAGTCATATATATAAAACCATTGACATATAAAAACAATTAATCTAATTGTAGTAAGGATCACGACCATCATTGAAACCATATCTTTTTAAAAGATGAGATCACTATTTAACAATGAGTCATTGTCTAGCAATGTTATCTGACTAATATACTATCTAATCAATTGCTATATAATAATCAAGTCGTTGCCTAACAATGGCGTTGTTGTCCCACAATAATTAACTGTCTATTAAATAGTATTGTTGTCTATTAAATATTCGCTTGGGGTCTATTAAATAGTATCGTTGTCTATGCCAACAGTATCACTGTCTATTAGACATTTGCCAATAGTATCGTTGTCTGACAGTAAAGGCTGTCTAGCAAGGATATTGCTGGGTAAAAAAGGGTAAATCGTTGTGTAGAAAAAGTGAAATCGCTTAGAATTTCGTGGAGTAATTTCTCTGTAATGTGCGACGAAAATCGTGGTGTAACTGCTGTGTAAAACGCCAAGATAAGGCTGTGTAAACACCAAGAAAAGGTTGTGTAAAACTGGGTGAAAGGTTGTTTGATAACTCAAAATTTTTTGAGGATCAGAGAACGGATAGACGGTTGGTACAAGATGCTTAAAATCGCTGGGGAAAAATGCCCTTTTGCCCTTTTTGCAAGGAGCCAAAGGGATCAAAGATTAATCATTCAACGCAGAGATGATCATTCACAAATAAGGCACAAAGATTAAACTTTCTAAAACGCAGGCAGAGATTTATCAATCAAACACAACGATTTGTCTTTCAAACTTAGAGGTTTATCATTCACAAGCGCAGAGTTTGTCAATCAAAATGCATGCAGAGATTTAATCAAAGTTTAAGCAATTAAAAACACAGAGAACCAAAAAAACTCTGAGATTCAACGCAACTCTGAGAATCAACGCAGAGAAACAACGATGGTGGGATGGAGAGAATAAACGCCCAGGAGAGAGTTTTTTGCTGGGTAGAGAATGATCCTAGAGTTATTATCCATGCACATGAAAGCAGGGCATTTGAATCTAAGTCTTTAAACACTAAAGTGACGACCGTTGATTCAGCTCCTAGCCGACTGCTCAGGAACAAACTAATAACTTAAAGGATCACGAAACAGAGGATAAAAACACAATCTGCAACCAGATCTTTTCCGTGGAGAAGCAAATAATGAAATAAAAGTGCAATCAAGAAATACAGAAAACGCAGGCAAGGTTTGAGTCTGGGGCTCATTCTGGACACACTCAAAGAGACAGTAACTCATAAATAAAGGATACAGTGGATAGCAAGGGTTATTACTGAATAAATCAAATCAAGCGACAAGGGGATTACAATTACCGTAGGAATGCATGTGCAAGAAAGCTCATGGCAATGAAATCTTCAATCGAGTACAAAAAAATAAACATCTATAAATTAAATTTTATTGCAAGTAACAAATTTAACCGACGTACCTTAGCCAAATGCGAATGCTCCGAAGTCGTTGTTCCACGCACGCTCCGTCTAGCTCCTGCTTGTCGATCGATGTGACCTCACCGGTACCTCCCAGCCAACGCTAGGGGTAATCTTATTCCCCTTGAGCCCCTGAGCCGCAAAGGGGCCACACACATAATACCAAAGAATACTAGCACTCAACTCGCCTCGTAAGGTCGAGCTACCACTTGTTACCCGAGCCAGGTATCCCAACTCCCACAAGAGAAAGTTCAGTCAAGATAAAATTTCAGTAGCGTAATGTTACACAAAAAGATGAGATCCATACTCCTCCTCCTCATCCTTTTTATAGAGTTTTCAAGTAATTAGTTTTACCAAATTCTCATTAAATTCCATTTTCATTTAATTAATTTCAAAAAACCTCCCCCGTACACATGTTACCTGATCCCCTAGTTGCACTAGAAAATCAATTTTATTAATTAATTAATTATTCCTATTTCCCTCACCCACCTAAAGCATTCCTAAAAACGCTCATTGGTGTCCCAATATTCCCTTACAATTCTTAAATGACTTATGCCTTACTTAATTCTTAGTTGAATTCATAAATAGAAAGTTCCCAAGGCAAGATTCCTTACTAAGTTAGACATTCAACTTTTTCTTTAAGTTTCCTATTTCTTTTAAGTTTCCCTCTTTTTCCTTTTTAACTAAAAATCAATTTGGCAAGTGTAGATAAAACAACCATTTACCCTTTTTCCTTTTTAATTAAAAATTAATTTAACAAGTGTAGATAAAAACAACCATTACCCCCTTTTTTTAAAATGTAATCCTCCATTATATATATATATTATTTTATTTTTACTTTAATAAATAAAGTTTGAATTTCTTTACCCCCTTCTTGTTATATGTCTAATTATTTTTGTTCAGAGGTTCTGCTTAGACCTAGGTTTTACATTCACTAAGTTGGGCGACATTTTTAAGGGAAAAAATTGTTTTTAAACTTTACTTATCATATCATTCATTTTAAGGCCGACTAGGTTTATTCACTTACCAGTTAAAATCGCGACGTGCCCTTCAGGACGCACTACGTGCTCCAAGGGTGCCACTCGCCTCTTCCCGTTTTCCTTGCGCGACGTGCCCTTCAAGACGCACTACATGCTCCAAGGGTGCCACTCGCCTCTTGACTGACTTGATAGATGTCAAACCCCTGGAGTCAATACTCTGCCAGGTGATCTTGAGAGAGACTAAGGGCCTATAAGGAATAAGGCCCCTACCTTATTGTGTGCCCCTTAGAATCATCGTGAGGGACTGTCACAGTCTTCTCTCACGACATTGTGGGTATTTTCAAACTAGGTAATCATTAACCTATAGTTTGAGCCACGACGAAAGTGCTAGTAGGTTGTGGCAGGGCTGTTGCCACACCTCTCCCTCAAAGTCTTCGATTGTTGTGCGTGACCCCTCTACTCCATATGTGAGTATGGTCGACAAGCTATCGTCAGCTTGCATCCATCAACAAATCATGTCAACAATAATAATCAATCATCATAACATCTAATCATAGGTACATATGTCACATCAACAACATTCAAACCCTAACAGTCCACTCCCTGACTCGATCCAGAGTCCAAGGGGTTTCATCGATGCCTCTCCATCCTCAATGTCCAGAGTCTTGCACATTTAGGAGAACCCAGTCAATAACACATGTCGATGTAAATATAACAAAAATGACATAACATCAAATCCACAATGTCTCATAATCATAATCAAAACAATCAATAGTACAACGACTCAGATCACTTGAACACAAGTTTCCTCAAAGAATAAGTTTGTTCAATGCGCGCAAGAGCGAGATGTTATAGAGTAATCCAAGCATGATATGAAACATCAACAAGAGTTGGGAGCAATTTTCTTTTATGATAGCCACATTTACAATGCATATTAGGCTCGCAATAATGTGCATATGAATAACATTGTTTCACAATTGCATTTAACTTTGTTTATTGTTCTTTTAACAGAGGTAGACAAATTGGGAATAAAAAACTACCAAGACGAGCTAAGATGCCCACATTTTGCACAAGCATAATGAAAGCTTTAAATCAACTTCACTTTCAGACCTTTAAACACAAATTCTACTCCGAACCAGGTCGTATCTCTTTGTATATGAATAGTCAATGTAACGAGTTCAAACCAACAATCTCTTACCACTGCCATCATTTCAATTTTACAATCAAGCTCTTCTAAAACAAGAAAAATAAGCATGGAAAGTGATAATAATGAACTAGTGATATACAAAAGAAGTAATGCACTGTAATTCTTGCCAATATAAACCATTTCAATTAGCCATACATTTTTACTCGCTACTCCAACCATTATTATACCAGTTCACCACAACATTCTTTTTCAAAAAGACAGGGTATAAGGGAAAGAGGAGCTTTATTCTTGCTTCCAGCTAACAGAGCCATACTAACTCATTTATCAACAAATTCATAATAGAAATTCCCTTCAAAACCGTGCAGGTACATACCTTAGCAAGAAGAACCAATCTACATAAAATTCGAAGTCCAAGCAGTTGCACACATGCTCCACAGTTGCAACAAAGAACCAAGTATCTTCTGGAACCAAAACAAAGCACTATACTTACTCTCTCCACATTCCAAAACTAAATGAGGAATGATGGCAACCCTAACAAACTCCAAGATGATAATGTGTGGGTTTAGTGGCATAAATTCCCCAATAATTTTCAATTTAATGCATGGCACACATAATGGCCATCTTACCGTCCATACACCGCTAGTTTCATATCAAACTCAATCCCAAATAATACCAAGTGTTATCAACACATTTAATATGTTAAAACCATATAATGTCAACCTCAAAATATATGCGTTGACCAATAACCATAATCAATCAAATCTTCATCGTATACAACATATCAATCATTCACACCTAGGTATTTTATCAATATGTGCCTTTAATGTACCAAGGAGTAAACCAACAATCAATGTATGCCATGTTTTAAAATATTCATGATCCATATACCTTTTCTTTTAAAACTATCAAAGTATCCCCTTTATAAATAAAAATTTTAATGCTTCCGGTAGATGCAATATGTCAAGTCAATGCATATAACTATATATGCTTACTATCATGTTTTGTATGAGTATTGTAATGCTATATTTAAAAAACATGATCCCAAATATAAACCTTCAATGTCATTGAGTGTGGTGAACATATAACCATGTAGAAAATATAATAAAGAACCATAACTTCATATGCATCAAGCCAAAATTGATCATAATTTAAAAACTAACTTCTTTGATGCCATGCTCGAGGTGATAATCCAAACTGAAACCAATATATGTTATAACAATGCCATGTTATAATGATGAGAAAGTGAATTCCATACAAGGACCATATAATTTCAATGCTCTTTCCTAGGGGACACCACCTACTATAGTTTTAGATTTTTTTATTAGATATAAGTTTCGCAACACTTTGTGAACTCTGGAATAGGTGGACAAAATCTGTGTCAACAAATTGTATGGTTGGTTTCACTAAGAAATGGTTGCTTGAGAGTAGTACCACAATGATCAACACTGCAAAATAAGTATTATTACACTAACAAAATTCGTAAATTCTTGATAGTCCACTTTATGTAGGAATTATGTGGCCCACGTTGCAGAGGCTAGGTTTTGCAAGGTCCTAAGGACAAAGGAGTGTTAAGTGATATAACTCTCTGATATATATGTGGGTTTCCAACAATGGTACTTGACCTAATCTCTCAAGGAATTAACTAAGGTGGATATATTGTAACCTTATCCATACTACTTGATTTTTGGGTACTAGAGAGATAAGACAGCCGAAAGATTTATGTAAGGTTGGTTTTAGGTGCACCTAAAGGGATTTCAATATACTCGAGGGTACGTGGAAGACAAATCTGTATACAATTATTGTTTGATGCAGTACTACTTGAAGAGGTGTTATCCCCTAAGGGGTGACAACTTCAGAGTTACCCTCACAGGGTTTCATGTTGTTGTTTTCACGAGCTATCTTGTTCATCTTCTCCAGACCCATACAATTCTTCTCATTATCTCCATCATATGTATGATCATGCTAGCTCAACTGTGGTATATCTTACCCTCCTCCCTCACTCCTCAAATGAAAGATGCACTATGAATGGTACATTTTGGTTTCACTATGATCTATTTTCATATTCCATGTATTGGTGGTTCATTTGGATGTGATGCTCTAACTTCTTGGTTAGTCATGAAAGTGGTAAACACTAAAATGAAATACGATAACACTTCATAACATGCATAATTTTATTATTTTCCTCGTTGTACCTTGGGGGACCATATTTTTGCTTTAGAAGTGTTTTCATTTCTTGGGTCAATGGGTACTACTGGGTAACTAGCTAAGGTAGCATTTTCCACATCCTAACCATACTAAACACTTTCCATATTCCCTATTACACTTAATTCCATCCATGAAAGTCTATCTTAATCATGTATGACTTATCAAACATTAACATAAAGGTATAATGAAGAAAGCCCGAGTTAATGAAGCCAAAAAGGGCTAAAGGTGAACAACAATAAAGTCAAAAGCCCAAATATAAAGCTTGAGCAATGCCACCTTGCTATGAGGCCAATGCCCCTAGTCCCTAGCTTGTCTATGAATATTTGGAAAAAAAGGGATTTGTTCAATAAAATGAACACATAAAAAAAGGCAAAAAGGGGTAGTAAGAAACAATATCGATGGTAGGTAACTCAATGCTAAAAGCTTCCTCTTGAAGGCTATTGTATAAATTCCAGCTCATGAAAGCTAGATAAATAAAATGACAAGACCTATGCATATAAAATGACTTTGAGGGTCATCACATGAAGTTTTTCTCTTCCCCTTTTCCATAACTATTCATCACATTACCTATATTTCACCCAGGGACTTAGGAAATACTTATTGTCCTAGGACTTGTCACATGTATAAGGATTAATGTTGTTCCCCCTTGGTAAAAATTAGGCAAATATTAAAACTAACCCTTTATGTTATGTTCTTTTAAGAGAAATCACTAGTTCCGCATCACCTAATGGCTTGCCAAGAAACTAGACCCATCACTCAAAGTGAGTACCTTGCATCGGGATCCATGTACCATGCATAGAGATCCATGGCATTGCATTGGGATCCATGATGCTACCTTGAGATCCATGACAATGCATCAAGCCATGACAGGGATGCCACACCATCACACTTGCCACATGGACCACTCAGAGTTGGCCACCTTGCTCAATTAGATGCTTTATTCACACACATGCATTATCATTCCCTCCTTGGACCACACGTGGGAGTTTATTGATGCATTGGAGGACTCCTAGGAGGTGGTTACAGGTTGTTGTGGTAGTTACAGGTGGTTATGTTGACTATAGGATGATGTGGCATTGACCATGATGTTTTACTTGAGGAGTGCCGCTATTGAGGAGGCCACACATGTCATCACACATTGGATTCTACCTTGGACGTCCCACATGTCTGGGGTGATGTCACACACATAGAGGTTGTTACTTCTTGTTTTTTCCACTTCGTTGCTTTGGAGAGTTGGTTGGAGGGGTGCCTTAGTCGTTGGACCCTTGTTGATTTATTCTCCACCCATTTTTGGGACATTGGTATGTTTTATGAGAGGGAAAACTTCTTCTAGGCCATTTAGTCCACACACGTAGGCATTTATTGTTGCATTTGGACCATTTTTAGGGGGCACTCATGTATTGGAGGATTTTGAAGGTTATTTGTCCCCATTTGATGTATTTTTCCCGTGGTTTTGACTTGGGCCAATGGTTTGTTCTCTTGGTTTTGAACTAGCACATTGTATTACTCATTGTATTGAGGAGGCTCCTTAGCTATAAAAGGAGGATATCTCTCTCATTTTCATTGTTGGAGATTAATAAGAAAACTTTCCTAAAAACTTTCTATGTATTGATACTCTTTTATGTGATGTTTTAGAATATTTTTCAAGGGTTTGGATATAATATTTTTCAGATTTGTTGAAGGATAGAGATACTACAAGGCTAAATAAGTGCATCTTGCTCCACTTGAAGGGGAAACTAAGGTATATAATTATTGCCTTAATCCCTTTGAAAATTGAAGTATTTTGTTCTTTTCAATGAGGTAGGACATCTAGGGGATATTCCCTCTTGCAATGGCTATGCTTTGAGATCACCTTGGTAGTATTTGGAGAGGCTCCCTAAAGGACCAATCCCCCCATCCAAATTTGAAGAATCATATTTTCCTTATGTAACGACTCTCTTTGTCATGACAACAACTCTGTTAACGGGTGCAAATTTTTTTTATTTTTTTTCTTTAAGGAAATAAGAAACTAACAACATCACATAATTCATATCAATGCAAAGACACATGACATCATAACTAAAGTGACGCATGATCAAATATAAGCAAACCCTACAATATTATTGCTGAACGAAATCGCAATTATAATGCCAAACAATCTCATCATATTATCCCAATAACAACAATTTGCCGAATATAAAACGTCTTCTACTTTACCAATTAAATCGTACCTTAGCCACACGCTCGCTTCGGAGACGTCCCGCGCGCTGTGCCGCTTCCCTCGCTCTGTGCCGCTTCTGCTTGCCGACCAAAGAAAGCTCACCGGTACCTCCCAGCCAACGCTAAGGGTACTCTTCTTCCCCCTTAGCCCCCCGAGCCGCAAAGGGGCCACACAAAAACCAGAGATAGAATAGCGTCTCAGCTAGCCTCAACGGCTGAGCTACCACTCCAAACACAGCTGAGATATACCCAACTCCTCACAAGCAACCCGTCAAGCCACAACTCGGCAGCGTAACATTACGCTAACCGTTCCTCCCTTCTTCCTTCCTTTCCCCTCCTTTTATAGACTTTTGAGACTGACCTAAATCATAAATCATTAATTAATTAATTTTTAATGACTAACCCTCTAATAGTCTCCGCCGTCCAAGTGTCACACATGC
>ML805091.1:103910-142264 GCA_009831015.1 Picea engelmannii | reverse complement strand
TTAAATTTTATGCTTGTTCACTTGATTTCTTGCAAACCTTTTGATAGATTCGATATCTAAGACATTCTTAAGGGTGAATTGATGCAACAAGAAGCCTAACAACCCAACTAAAATGCCGAAACATCATCTTTAATTCTGCACTATTTAGGGGTTTATTTACTGGTGAAATTGCAGAGTTTAAGGTTCATCTTTTGTTAATGGTATATGCTCAAAGTACTTAAGTAATCTTGCTAGCCTATTGCATCTTTACACAATCCCATTCTTCTATTTTGTAACCAACACTTGTGGATCTATCTTTGGCTCTATTTCATGATCATAATCTGGTTAACTATATGGTAATAGAACACCGTGGAGTGCTCTAAAATCTCTGATTGGAATAAGATTAGGTGTTTTCATAATGATTGCAAACCTGGAATGCTAACCAATGTTTCTATGGTATTTGACATATGAATTTAACTCTTTCTCAGACATAAATGTGGCTTGAATTAGTAGCAATATGATCTTTAAACATTGTTGTTGGTACATTCCATGTTTATTGTCCTTGTCACACAGTTTGAGAAGATTAATTGCAACACTATTCACTGGTTACTTTTCCTTTAAGTATTGGCACATGTTGATGGTAACAATATAAGGTATATGCTCATAAGACTGCTCATTTTTCATTGGATTTCTTGCTATAACTTTGAGGCATTTTGTGTATGAAAAATTTATTACATTGAACACAAATATGTCCTCTTTTCATTTGTTTAGATAACTCATTGGATCAGTATAATCTTGTCGTCTTAGTACTTTGATAACAACAACACATTTAATATTTTCCTTTCTCTCATTGCAATCACATTGGTTTTTCTTGGGCATGTAATTTTTGGATGATGGTAATGGATTTTAATGATGAATGATATGGTGAATGATGATACACATTGTTATTGATAAATTTGGCATTGATATGATTTTTATTTGAGCAATACAAACATTTCATGTTTCTAAGCACTTTTGAATGAGAATTGTTGTCTAAGTAAAATATTTCATAATCTTATTCACAATTGACATTTTGGCATTTTTTTCACTTGTACCTAGACGTGCCTTACCTTTGAGAGTGGATAGTGTTGATCTTTCCAAACCCTTAGCCAAACAATCTTGAAGCTCCCCTTCTCAACTCAACGATCAAACTTGCCTATGCAATCGCTTCTGTCGAGTCAGATGTTACCCTTGCTCCTGCCTTTACCATCGGTGGTGAAACTCCTTACTTTGGCTCTCAAACTGTCTTTACCTTTGTCTTTTCCCCTGCAACAATTGCATTTGACCTTGTTTACCAAGAAGCCATAACAGTTTAAGATTGATATCCAAAGCCCATTCCATAACCAACAGTCATATGAGTGACAAATAAATATTGATATCGAGACAAAGATCTAGTTGGAGATACACCAGCTAAGACAGAGGTAGGTTACTCGGCCTCAGACCCAGGTTAAGTTTCTCTCGCAGAAGCACGGGCTACAAAACAAGTGTAAGGGGCTAAGGCATCTACTGGTGGATCTGGGGAACGAACTTTATCTTGAGCATGATATGGGACTCGAATTGGATCTATCTTTGCAACTAGCAAGGACGTTGGAAAAAGTGCTTGCACTTAAAGGGGTGGATCAACTGACTCATGATGCACCTCCCGTTTATATTATGGTAGCTACGGGAGGTATTAACCTCTACATGTAACCTTTGATGAGTCTAGAATATTCCAGGAAGAAAGAGAAACCCTAAAACATTGGATAATAACCCTAGAAGACAAGTCGACTCAAGAGAATAATTAATATTGAGTTATTAGCCTCTAGGAAGAGAAGTCGACCCAGTTAGGTCACTTGGAGGACTATAAATAAGAGGGCGCTAAAGCTCATTTGTCACACTCACTTTCATAATTGCATAAGGACAAGTGGTGCACATGACTGGAGGAGAGATGCAGTTGCTGCAGTAGTGACTTGGTCTTTGGTTATGGTTGGGCTTTTTGTCTGGTTATGGTTTGGACTTTCTGCTTGGTATGCTAGCTTTGGAGAGAGGTACACTATCTTGGTTGGTTATTGGTTCTAGGGTTTGCTTCCAGAATTATTTTGTCTGTCAAGGTTAAGGTGCTCGGGGGTGGCCTTTGTGCCTATGGTTGGGTGACAATATTGCTATATTGTCTATGGTGAAACGAGCAAACCTATTATTCTAACAGGTTATGGGCCCACACTATTTTCGGACAGTCTAACTGTTGGAAGGTAGATTGGGAGGATTTTCTCAGTTGCAGTGGTAGTCAAAGTTTTGTTACAACAACAAAACCCTAACCCTCGTGTTGAGGCACCTTAAGTGAAGCGCTTGACCTAATTCCTAGATAACCTAGTGCGCCCTAACCTAGCGCACCTCCTGGTACTCTCAACAATCCAAGAGGTCAAGTTTGAAATTTCGGTCAAAGTCAATGTTTGACCGAGTCAAAATCTAAGGTTGACCAGTCAAAAGTGAAAATGGAAGGCAGTTATGAAGACAAAAGACCTAGCATGAAGAAAGTGTATGTTGTGCCCGAGAGAAATCTACAAAAAGGAACATTATGAGGTTTACCAATCCTCTAGCTAAACCTCTGGTCCAACAAAGTCATTCTAAGGTTTACCGTCACAATTGGGTAATAAAGGTATGTACCTATACATGTTCTTTTAATTAGTATCATTAGCATGAGTGTGTTTGGAGGGAATGTACAAGGGATCTTGTCCAAAGCAGTGATCTTGGATTCAGTGCATTTAGAAGATCAACACACTCTCCAGGTTTAACTTGATATATCTCTGGTTGTTATGGCATTATGAACTTCTAGTCAAAGTTATAAGCTGAATTTAGTCAAGATCTTATAAGGTTGAGATTGTATTCTCTAACTTAGTTTTCTGTCAAGAAAGCATATTGTTTTAAGTTTAAGGGACAAGTCAAAAAGGATACTTGTCCCAAAAGGAAAGCAATTCAAGTGGAACAATAGCAAAATTCCAGGTTTGCATATCAAGTTTGACATCTTTATTATTGTCACTTAAGTGAGTATTGATAAGTACTTAGTAGCTTTTACTACTCAGTGTGTTTATTTGCAAATATGAACTAACACCTACTCTAGGAGATATTTCTTGTTCTTGTAATGCTACCAAGAAACTATCCTTCATATGAAAGATGTTGTATCAGAAACATTGTTGTTCTTGTTGTCTCAGGCAGGTTATTTCACAAAGGCTATCATGAATATGTCTTTCTAGGCTTGTAACAATTGTCTCTATCCTTGTCCTTATTCTTGTTTAGATCCGACTATGATATATTGTGATAACCAGCGCTATGTGAATCTCTCAAAGAACCCGATGTTCCATGACAGGTCGAAGCACATTGAGATCTAGTATTATTTTCTCCGCGATAAAGTCTAGAGGGGAGAAGTGGTTCTCCAATATATCTCCAATGATGAGAAGATATCAGGTATTTTTGTAAAGCCTCTCTCCAAGATGAAAAGCTTGCGTACTTAAGGGACAAGCTGGACTCGTGGAGATGACTTCCTTATTGGAAATGGAAGTGATTACTCCCCATGTTGGGAGGGAGCGTTGATATGTTATTGATATATGGACAATCATAGTTTGGAAAATGGTCCAGGTTGGGCAATCACTTTCCAATCCGAAAAGTGGTCCAAGATTCTTGATGGACAATCATTTTCCAGTTTGGAAAATGGTCCAGGTTGGGCAGTCAGTTCGGAAAGTGGTCCAGGATTTATGATGGACAATCATTTTCCGGTTTGGAAAATGGTCCAAAACGAACAGTCATGGTCCGACAGATTGTTGATGTACCATAGACAACGATTCCCCTTGTGGCCAGTGTGGGGGAATGGTCTAGGAAGTTCATTCTCCTTGGCAGTCACTCTGAGAAGTGGTCAAGCAGAATGGTCTACCTCTCCAAGCAGTCATTCTTTCGAAGTTCATAGTTGTGAGCAGTTTCGAAGAATGGTTCGATATAGGAGGTTGGTGTAGGACACTCATTTCCGTAGGAAATGGTCCAGACAGTCATTCCCTACGGTAGACTAATTCTCTCCAGGTTGCATTGTGAATCATGCCGGAAGAATGGCCCAGTTAGGTTGAATGGTCCAGGTTCAACAATTAAGGATAGTCATTCCCTAGGGCAGAATCATTCTCTCTAAGTTGCACTGTGAATCGTGCCAGAAGAATGGCCCAGTTAGGTTGAATGGTTTAGGTTCAACAATCATGGACAATCATTCCCTAGGGCAGACTCATTCTCTCCAGGTTGCATTGTGAATTGTGCCAGAAGAATGGCCCAGTTAGGTTGAATGGTCCAAGTTAAGAAATCTGGGACAATTATTCTTCTATGTTTGAGAAGAATAGTCCAGACATCCCATGGCTAATGTTTAACTTTCCGAGGGCAGATGCTCTTCCAGATATCACAAATGAGAGTGGAAGAGTGGCCCACATGATTTAGTTCGTATCATGACATTGTTGATATCAGATGATATGGTTGTTGTGGAGGTTATATGTCTCTGGAAAGTAGTTGTATGCTACTGTGGTGGATGTGATCCACTGGTAGTGACTATGTGTCACTGGTTAGTAGTTGTGTGCTACTAGGAGCGGTTGAGTACCACTGGATAGTAGTTGTATACTACTATGAATAGACATAGTTGTGTTCTATTGGATGGAATTGTAGAAGTTGTATACTACTATATGATTACCATGGAGACTACCACTATTGTTGGAGATGATTACCAACTAGATGGATAGTCAGTGTGTTGATGGGCAGACATTATCCAGGCAGAGAATGGTCCTGGCATAATGAATTGCTGGTGGATAGATATTCTCCCTGTTGAGAATGGTCTAGGTTGATAGATGTTGACGTATCATGGATTGGTATTTTTCCTGAGGCACAATTATTGGCCCAATCAGGTTGAATAGTCTACCTCCTAAGGACATGACGTCCTGATTAGGGTGGTTGATATGAGACTAATATTTTCTAAGGCATATGGGTAGAAATTGATCTCTATGGTACATATGGCCCGATTAGAAAATAGTCCGAGACTAACATTCTTGTAGGAATGCTCTTTGTAGCCCATAGGGCGGCTTTCAACATCTGTTGGGACAACTATTCTTCTAGGACGTATGTCCGAATTAGAAGAATGGTTCTTGTATCACTCTGTTGAGTGAGTGACTTATTCAACATCATGCCCGATTACTCAGATGGAGTATGACCTCGAGAGATGGTGTAGTTGATGCTATTAGATGATACTGATAGTGGTGATGTTGCTCATAAGTTGATCTACGTGATCATGAGATAGCATGTGTGGCTATGATGATGTTATTGGTTGAATGGTCTGTTTGTGCTCAATACCATTTCCTTTAATAACTCCCTAGCTAGGAGGGAGTGTTGATATTATGGTAGCTGTGGGAGGTATTAACCTCTACATGTAACCTTTGACGAGTCTAGAATATTCCGGGAAGCAAGAGAAACCCTAAAACGTTGGATAATAAACCTAGAAGACAAGTTAGCTTAAGAGAATAATTAATATTGAGTTATTATCCTCTAGGAAGAGAATTCGACCTAGTTAGGTCACTTGGAAAAATATAAATAAGAGGGCGCTAAAGCTCATTTGTCACACTCACTCTCACAAATGCATAAGGACAAGTGGTGTGCATGACTGGAGGAGAGTTGCAGATGTTGCAGTAGTGAATTGGTCTTTGGTTATGGTTGGAATTTCTGCCTGGTTATGGTTTGGACTTTCTGCTTGGTACGCTAGCTTTGGAGAGAGGTATGCTACCTTGGTTGGCTATTGGTTCTAGGGTTTGCTTCCAGAATTATTCTGTCTGTCAAGGTTAAGGTGCTCGGGGGTGGCCTTTGTGCCTATGGTTGGGTGACAATATTGCTATATTGTCTACGGTGAAACGAGCACACCTATTATTCTAACAACTCCTACCCTAACTATAACATGCTACATGAGAAGGATGGATGCTCCGACGTTGACCCGCCTACGTGTAACGATACTGAGTTTTATTCATTCTATGTCGCTAGGTGTGCCAGTTCCTATTTCCTCTCCATTCTAAGTATCTTCATTCTTAGGTACACCTCGCTATTGGCCCTTCTAAGCTTACACATATCTCCTATTCTCGAGAAACTTATTTCGATAGAGTTGTGTTTCCCACTTGCATTCGTTCCATCCTTCCCAGGGAACTATGCATGCCCAGGTTCTCCGATAGGGTGGTTTGTTTGCCTGACATACTCTATTTCTCTATTTTTCCATTACCAAGGTACCTAAGCCTCGATAACACTGTTTCAAAAATACTGCCAATGGATATATATGTTTTCCCAAGGGATATAATAGATGATACCCTGCCTACTAAGTGAGATGGGGAAGAGAGAATAACCTGCTTATGGGATATTTGAAACTCGTATTGATGATTCACTAGGATATGCTTCCGTTCTTGTTTAATATTATTAATTTTTTTCTTGCCATAGAAGAAATCTCCGCCTAGGGCCAAGAATAATGATTGGGATGATAGGTACAATCGAAGATATATTCGACTAGATATAGTTGCTCTGAGACATGCAACGATGCGGAGTTGACTGCTTATGATCTTTAATAGAACTTCATTTTCTACACGTTGAAGCTTCACAAGCAGTTAAAGATGCACGAGCAATAGTAGATCTAGTTCTGTATCCTTCAATAGCAACAATTTTTCCAGCTTATACATCAGAACCACCAACTTGACCAAGATCGTTTCTAGTTCTAGAAACATCTATTCCAGCCCCAGATCCGGGTTAAGTGGTTTACCCAGTTCCTACTGATTGATGTTAGACCACTCAGTCGTGGGATCAGAACTGCCCTATGGATTCATTACTATCGGAACTTATGAGATTAGATAGGGGTGATCACTTAGACCATTCATATTTACTTTTATATCTCTATGTTTAGACTTTAAGTTGGACAACTAAGTTGTGGGTGGGATCCTCCGTAGGGATTGCCCTATCAGATTGATTCTAGACAAGCATAACCTTTAGTAGAGATCCTACAGAACTTCAACAAAGATCGTGGGATGGGAACTGCAAGATTGATTCTAGACAACTAGAAGACTCCAGAGCATTGTACGAGCAAGCTTGGGTGGGAACTTCAATGGTATTTACTTTTGAAGCGATTTCTAGCATTGGATGAATTTAAGTGGATCGCACAGGAAGAACAACCGTGGGTGGGTCATATCCTCATAACTCCCTTCTTTAATTTATGAACTACTCCCAGAACTTATTAGATTCAATGGGGGTCACCACTTAGAACATTTGTATTAATTTCATATGCCTACTTGATTAATATAAGTTCAGTGGGTGGGTCAAGTGGGTGGCACAGGAAAGAAAGGAACCACCATTGCATCGTCAGAACTTACATTTTGATTAATGCCAGACTTATTATTACCTACCCACCTGGAGAATCATTCACTTGAGTGGTCTTACTTTATGAATCCTACTTGATTAAATGAAGTGCCACAGGAACCACCGGTACTTGTGGGATCATGCGTGGAAAGAAAGAAACTGCCCTGTTTGATTTAATACTACCTTATTAGATGAGATCTTACACGCTTGGGTACGAACTTTGTTAAACTAGGACTATTTACTCGATCAACCTAGCCTTCACTTTTATGTGCATCATCTCTACAAACCTTGCTTTACTTTTTACCACTCTCCCAACCTTTGTGATTTGACACATGCGTGATTGGGTCGACACTTAAAGAGACCTTTGCTATTTACCTTTACCATGCCCCCTTTACCTTTATTGTTACCAACCACCTCTTTACCGACCTATATTTATTGTCTGCCACACTTATCCTACTTAGGAATGCCCCCAAATTATAACATCCGAGGATCGGATGGAATGGATTCACATAGCATAGAGGAGTTGTTGGACAAGTGGGGTGGGCATACAACATAGGCTTCAATTACACTTGCTTGAGGAATGCTTTGTGGTAGCAACACTACTCTTACTCTGCCTAACAAACCTTTACTTATGTGCATGCTATACACTTGGTTTACCATACTTTACTTTATGCTTCACCTTGTTGGTTGATGGAGGGGGGGAGGGAGTGTTGCCTTACCAACCTATTCTTTCAACCAGGAATACAGTATCCACTATCGTGCCTCTTGTAGGAAGGGGTGGGCTTCCTAGATACCTTTGATGAATTAAGACTACATATGATAGGAAAGGAAATTTAGATGCCTACTATATTTGTTTAGTACCACTTATACCACCATTACATTTTACCTTCCATAGGCTCACTTACTTTAACAACCACTTGTTGAATTAATGCTCGGGTAACAAAAACAAGGGGGTATATGATCGATAGAAAAAAAACAACGGGTAACGGGTAGATCAATTACTAACAACACCATGGGGGTAGATTATCAACTACTAAAACTACCTTGGAGTGAGTGGAGTGGGTTCCTACCTGACAAACCTATGGATCCCCCGACCTGTTACATCAAATTACTGTTTTTGAAAGGTCTTGAAATCCCCATTCTGAATAATCAAAATAGCCCATTTGCTTAGCACTTTCGTATCTCATCCCATTACCCCATCCTGTAGTTGGAAATATCAGTTGTTGTTGTTGTGGTGTTGGATCGTCAGAACTTCCTTCTTGGATTGATTGATTCTAGACAACCAAAAATTTAGCGAAGATCCTGGAAACTTCAATAGAGATCTTGGGTGGGAACTGTCGAATTGATTCACTAAAGCCAGAACTTTAGAGAGAGATCTTATGGAGGTGGGTGAACACTTAGAAAACATTTCTATGAATATTATCATCCTATTTTCCTTTACTTAACTGTTACCACCATCAACCCACCTGCTTCACCTATATTCACTGCCTTACCCAACCTTTGTTATTGGAGGACGGGCGGCTTGCTTGGTTAGGCACTTTGAACTGGACTATTTAACCTCTTGATATGCCTACTTTAAGTAATGAATTGAAGTTGGACAACTACCATTATTGGGTTGGATCGGATTGAAGGGATGGCTTCACATAAAGCATCATGGGCGTTCGACAACAAACAAACAAACACTTGTTTAATGAATCTTACTTTGTAGGCACTTTTACCTATCATATTACATTTTGCTGGAAGGATTACTAAATTTTTACCTACAACAACTACCAAATTACAACATATTGTATTAACAAACCTTTCGAGACCGACTCAATCAATTACCACCTTAACTTTGACCATTGCACGGGGCAGGGGGTGTTCAAATAGAAGCATCATTTTTGGACAGGCATTCAAAAACACAACACTTGACTTGCTTAAATCATGCTTTGTGGGTATGCCACTTAGACATTTTCTATTGCTCTTTACCATGATGTCTATTTCCTTTTACTTAAGGTATGACCTACTCCTACCAACCCACCTTTTCTCTTTACCGCCCTATTGCTTCAGGAAGGGATGGGGGGTACCACTATTGATCTTGTCAAGGGGACGAGCTTCCAGATACAATTGATCAATTTAGACAACCAACTTTGACAGGAGATGTGATGCCCACTTGCCTTTCATTAAGAACTGTTACCAACCAACCACACCTCTTTACCAACCTATAATTACTGCTTGCCTCACTTATCCCACTTACTTATGCCCCAACCTAGTGCTTCAACCAGGAATACTTTGTGGGAGGACCACCACTATTGAGGGGAATGGGGAGAGGGACGAGCTACTGAACCACCCGAAAAACCATCCATATACGATCGATTTATTAATGACAACTAACATTGCTAGGATATGCTTTTACTTGCTTAAATCATGCTTAGGAGGTACTGTACTATCTTATCTTTTCGGGCCGGGATTAACCCAGATACATTTGATTTTCTTTCTTACAACATTATAGGACCTTTATATGCCTGTTGGATTCATGTTTGTCCCATGCTACCAACCACCTAGAATGTTTATCAACCAGATCGACTCACTTACCTGGACTCTTAACATTCACGGGCGTTCGAAAACAATTGATGAAAGAATCATACTTGGGTATCACTATGACTATGCTTTTACCTTATGCCTACTTACCTTTACTTAATTGTTTCCTACTCTAGTCAAACCACCTTTACTCACCTACCTGATACTCACTATACCCTACCTCATGCCCTAACCTATTCAACCAGGAATCTTCTTAGTAGGTACCACTATTGATCTTCTCGGGGGGACGAGCCTTCACCTAGTCAGCCAGATACCATTGATGAATGAAGACATAATTGCTAGGATATGCTTGCCTTTCATGTTAGTACCTCTTAACACCACCAACTGCCTCTTCTATTTACCCACCGATATTTACTGCTTGCCTCAGTTATCCTACTTTGTAATACCCCCCAAACTTATAGCATTAGATGATTAGATGGAAGGGCTTCACATAGAGCATTGTTTGTCGACTTCCAACCCATCTCGTCTCTTGCAAGGTTTTCATTTGGTTCATCATCGAGGTGGACGGTCCAAGAAAGGATTCACGAGGCTTAAATAAGGAGGAATACAAGCCTCGATTTGATCGGTGGGAATCCATCGACTGATTTGGTTTCTTTCTTTCCTTGGGCATCGACTGGTGATGGAGAGGCTTCAGCGAATCATTTTATTCCACTATGCACCTCCCTCAGAGCGAAAACAATCCTATGGGGGACAAATATGCTGGCTTTGAAAGTTGGTATGGAGGACATGGCCAGCCAGCTAGCAAGCGTCCGTCCCAACTATTGGTTGGAACGTCCTAAAATGCCCTTTTTCCATTTGAGAGAGAGATAGGAGGAGTTTATGCTAACATGAGCTTAGAAATAACGAGGGAACGAAGGATCCCTCCTAATTATCGCTGAGAGATTCTATGAAAGCATGTGTAGAGAGAGGGAGGGAAACACTGATGATTCTCCGATCCATTTTGTTGTCAGTGCTCCCTCCCAATAAAGTAGTCTACTTGCACCAGAGACCAAATTGTCACTTACAGAGTTCTTTCGATAGCACGTTTGAACTAAACAAGACACTTTGTGTTCAAACTTTATCCTGAGGTTGTATCCGTTGGTCATTGATTATTTACGTAATTATGCTAATTCCACTAGGAATACCCTCCTTAGGTTGGGAACCCTAGCATTAAAGTGAAGAGGCAAGGCCACTGAGGTGATAGTGGGTGGATTGCCTAATAGTTTCCCCCAAGCTCTCCTACGCAGGGTAGGACTTTCCCTTAACAAGAGTTTGAGAGATAATAAGAGTTATCAACAGGGGTTTGAAGGGTGTCCAACAAAGTGACACCACTTGTATTTCCTGCATGTTTTCTTCCCCAACTGCAAATTTGTCATTGAACCACAAATATTTGTGTTATTTAAAGACATCGAAACACGACTCTAGCCTAGAAAACAAAATCTAAAATTAAGGTGTGTGCTAGCTCAAGAAAGAGCTTTGATACCACTTGTAATATACTTAACCAACAAAAATTGTAATATAATAAAAATACTTCACAAAACATTCCATAGCCTTCTAGCTCCACAAATAGCTTCTTAATAGAAAAATCCTTAACTACTTGTGGTCCCATCATTAATGGGTACCAACCACCTAATGGGCCTTATTTAAGAAAGAAGACCATTTTCACATTAAATAACTACCCATTAACTATCTAATAGGCCTTATTCAAAGAAGATGGGCTTGTACCAAGTATCGAAAGTAGGGAGGTTGTCGTAGGACCTTAACATGAAATAAGTGTTATGTGATGAATTAGTATATTGAATGAGCTCTTAGGTCCTATAATTTTCAAGTGGTATAAGAACCAATTTTATAAGGTTGGGTGTGATTATCAGTGCACACAACAAGCTAGTAGTCCTTTCCCTTAGAAGGATTCAATTATTCTGAACACTTTATCAGACCACTTTTCCACATTAGAAGATGTATAAGTATCACGAAGAATATGAGAGATGTATGTGATTACCTTTGGTTCAAGATGGAATCATTAATTGTCAAGTCTTAGTTAAATAGATGGAAAGGAGAATGGAAGATCAATATTTTATTCTGCAAAGGTTGATTCAAAACATTGTTTCTAATACAAATGTGTGAAACACACATGCAAAGGTTAAATTCCCCCAATTTAATCCACAACCCACAAGCTCGTAGGGGACTAGAATGAAGATTTGGTTTCAATAAGAGACTAGAATAAAGATTTGTGTTCAAAAGTTAGAAGAGTTTGTCATGGACAAGCAACACTAAGATGCCAATTCCTAGAGGGTTTACAAAGCTTTGAAAATAAGATTATAGATATTTATAAAGTTAAAGCTTCTTAGAGCAAAGATACTTTTCCTCTATGTTGTTCCAACTATAGATTTATCTAGTTGTGTGGGAAAAAACATAAAAAAGGATGCATCAACTATGAGTAATCCTTATCCAACCTCAACATTATTCAACAATAGTCATTGTCTATTTAAGCATGCAACTAGAATTCGACTAGATACCATATTATCTATACATGTGTCTTAAGTGATTTCCTAGGAAAAAGTGCAATTAGTTTTTTTTAGCTCAGTCCTAGCCAAGCTTCAAGATTCTTAGAGCAAAGATACTTTACCTATAATGTTGTTTGAATTAGATACACAATTTTTCTACAGAAATATTGCATTTAGTTTTTGTTTTAGATCAGTGCTAACCAAAGTTCTTTGTACATTCAATAGATTGGCTTTCTATATGATTTCTTCCATGCAAGTGGACATGTGTTCAATCATGCATCACTCATCCAAGTTTTACATAGAAAGCACTATGGTATTGACTTGAAAAGCATTAGGGGATGCTAAAGGCACATGCAGTTTCAATTGTTGAAAAGTATGCTTAGATTCTTCACCCATCTCCTATTTGCAATTTGGAGAATACCCAGTGAACCAAGAAGCATCTCCATTATAAATCCATCTAAATAAAACCAATCATCTTATCCTATGAAAGATCCATTGGATAGATTATTATTGCTTAGAAATATAATATTTATTTCTCCAATGCAATATGGCAAGAAAATTAAAAATATATATCAATTTATTTGGATGTGATAAAGAACCTCTTGCAAGGAAGCATCTTGGAATTCCATTATTCTCATGCTAGGATAGAAATACTTAATAGAAACAAGTGTG
Organism: Picea engelmannii; assembly: GCA_009831015.1. Taxonomy (NCBI): domain Eukaryota; kingdom Viridiplantae; phylum Streptophyta; class Pinopsida; order Pinales; family Pinaceae; genus Picea; species Picea engelmannii. The sequence continues at coordinate 129,134 of ML805091.1, read as the reverse complement.
GGATAGAATCACAAATGGATCAAGCTAGAAAGGGAAATGACTCTCTTTGGGAGAAAAACCCAACCTTCAAAATAAATGATTCAAGCTATGATACAATATTCCTTCTCAATCCTAAAAGTTCTTGCACGTATCATAAACTCATTAAATTATATTCAAATAAATTTTCTTCAGCAAGGCACAAAAGTTGTCCAGAAAAGCCCTTTGCTATCCTAAAATTTTTTTGTTTTCCCAAGTATTGGAATAGTGTTGGACTTGAATGGGGCAATTAAGCAAACTTTGTGCTATGAGGTAAATAGAACTGGAGACTTGATTATGAGAAATCTAGATTCTAGAACATTATATATATATATATGAAGTGCATTTTCACAACTCCGATTCTAGTAAAAGGATCTACAATTTGATCTCTTATCACAACAAATGTAGAGATAGTAAAACATAACTTATCTTGGATGATTGCAGATGGTTTGAAGGAATTTTTTGGGATAAAGCCTCAATAAGAAATACACCCCCTCCAAAGATGGTTAATTGGGCACCTCTTTGAGAACCAATCCAACATGCTTGGCACAAAAAAGTTTGCAACCATTGGATAAAGATGGGACAAGGGGTGCTTCAAGAAAGGAGATGGAAAAATGTCACAAAAGTTGGCAACATGGAAAATCCAGAGGCATCAAATAAACCCACTAGGCCTATTAAATAGCTTTATAATCCCTTGTAGAGAAGGAATGGATTCTTAGAGGATGAATGGCTATGTCTTAAGTGAATACTTGGTCAAAGTTGGGTATGAATTGATAGTAAGACAAGATGACTTTCAATTGGATCTAGTTTGGGTGGTTGGGAGGAATGATTGTCATCCTCCCCATTGAGGTTCAATTCCCATAATTGTCATGTTTATCCCTTAATAAGTATAATGTTGTAATAGCCTTGAGCCCTATGTTAACAAAACCTTGATGTAACATACACCCATGCTGAGTATCTCAATAATTTACATTCTTGAAACAAATTCAAACTTCTAATACCATTGTAATAATCAAGAAATATGCATATCAACAGACCATGCGTGCAAGAAAAAAAACATGTGTGTGTGTGTGTGTAAAAGATGAATATCTCATGCAATGCACAATATTAAAAGATATACTTAGCCTTAAACAGTGAACAAACAGAATATAAACATAGTGGAAATATAAAATACACAAAACACTTATTTTAAAGAAACAATTACATCGATTGGCGATAGACATTGGACGTTCCACCCTGTTGATATTATGGTAGCTGCGGGAGGTATTAACCTCCACTGGTGACCTCTGATGAGATTAGAATATTCCAGGAAGCAAGAAGAACCCTAAAAGACTTGGACATAACCCTAGAAGTAAAGTCGACTAAAGAGAATATTTTATATTAAGTCTTTAGCACCTAGAAATTGAAGTCGACCCAGACAACCTGGAAAGAGCAGTATAAATATAAGGCGCCAAAACTCATTTGACACACACAAGTCGCAACTGCAAAAATCCAGTAGTGCGCAAGTCTGGGGAGCAATTGTAACTGCAGTTACTGCAACCTGTAATTTCGGTCTTTCTGGGTTGGATTTTTTTTTCAGTCTTGGTTATCTTTGCTTGGTGCATTAGCCTTGGTTGGTTATTGAATTGCTACCAGAATTATTCTCTCTGTCAAGGTCAAGGTGCTCGGGGGTGGCATTCGTGCCTATGGTTAAATGAGCACACCCACTTTTTCTAGCAGGTTATGGGCCCACACCTCCTTCATTCAGTCTAACCATTGGAAGGAAGATAAGCCATAAGGTTATCAATCTCGTTGAAGAATTGTCGCTAGGGTTTCTAGCAGGTGCAGTTACTGAAGCACTGTCACTAGGGTTACTAGCAGGTGCAGTTGCAAAAACCCTAAAACTCTTGTCCAACACCTTATGATGGAATACCTTACTCAAGGAGAAGATATTCTAGTGCGCCTTAGTCCAACGCACCTCTTGGCACTTTCAGAAGGAAAAAACGTCAAGGTTGAGATTTTGGGTCAAAATCAAAGTTTGACCAGTTATCAGTCAACAAAAATCATGAATGAAAAGACAGATCATCTACACTATTCAGCTCTCATAGGAACTCTTGAAGATGACATGTGGATAATTGACAGTGGAGCTTCCAGGCATATGACAGGAGACCAGGCCAGACTCTCTAATCTAAATGAAAAGAGGACATCCTACAAGGTAGAACTTGGAGATAAGAACACCTATCCAGTCGAAGGAATTGGTCAAGCCTTCGTCAAATTGAAAACAAGTAACAATGTTCATTTGAGCAATGTCTTATATGTACCTGGTTTAGAAAAGAATCTTGTATCCATATCTTGCCTAGAAGACAAAGGAAACAAAATAGCCTTTGTAGATGGAAAAGTATTATCTTGGTCTAGAGACTCCAACATAGAGAACGCTAGAGTTATTGGAGCCCGTGAAGGAAGACTATAAAGACTGCTAGAATGAAATGATGAAGCTCTTGTACATGATGAAGTCAATCCCAATGAACTTTGGCATATAAAGTATGCTCATATCAACTATCAAGCATTACCCTTCCGCAAAAAGATGATTGAAGGAATACCAGAACTACAATATACACATGAAGGATTTGCAAAGGATGTGCTCTTGGTAAGAATGTTAAGAAACCATTCTCAAGCAGCAATAATAGATCTAAGGAAATCCTAGATCTAATACATTCAGATGTTTGCGGTCCGATGCCAGTCAAATCTCTAGGAGGTTCTCTTTACTATGTAATCTTCATAGATGATTACTCAAGAAAGACTTGGTTATATCTCTTGAAGACAAAGGACAAAGTTTTCAACAAGTTTCAAGAATTCAAAGCAGAGATAGAGAACCTCACAAACAGAAAATCAAGACTTTGAAAATAGATAATGGAGGAGAATACACATCCAAGGAATTTGTTGCCTTTTGCAAATCGATAGGGGTTAGGAGGGAGCTAATTGTTCCTCATAATCCTCAAGAAAATGGTGTATCAAAAATGAACAATAGATCTATTGAAGAAACTGTGAAGGCACTAATGAACGATCAAGGTTTATCTATGTATTTGTGGGGAGAAGCAACCATGACAACAATATATGTTTAGAACATAATTCCCCACCGCATATTAAAGGACATGACTCCAGAAGAAGCCTTCTCAGGAAAGAAACCTAATGTGGAACACTTAAGAATCTTTGGATGCCCTGTTTACATTCACATCCCCAAGGATAAAAGGAAGAAATTAGAACCCTCAAGAAAGAAGGGCATATTTGTGGGATACAATGAATCATCCAAAGCCTACAAGATCTATATCTCGGAACAACATAAGGTTGAAGTCGACGAAGACGTAACCTTCAATGAAAAGATGGCCTTCAAGAAATCCATAGAAGAAACTATAGAAGAAGAAGAGTATGAAGACCCTAAAGAAGAAAGCACATGTCTTCTAGAAAGTCAGAATGAGGAAACATAACAACTTGATCATCCGATGCAACCAAGTGAACCTATTGAATCAGTCATTGTACCCAAAACCAAGAAACATCCAACTTGGCTTGAAGATACTCTACAAGAAGCATAAAGACTCAAAGAGCCAAGTGACACCTTCAGAAAAAGAAATAAGCCCAAAATATTCTCCAACTATGCAGCATGTATGACAAAGATTCTAAATGAAGAACCCACCACATTTGAAGAGGCAACTCAGAAGAAACAATGGAAAGAAGCCATGACAGAAGAACACCAGTCCATCATGAAAAATGATGTATGGGAAATTGTGCTTAGACCCAAAGAAAAATTAGTAGTAACTTGAAAATGGGTCTATAAGATCAAACATGCAACGGACAGAAGCGTGGACAAATACACAACAAGGTTCGTAGCTAGAGGGTTCTCCCAGAAGGAGGGAGAAGATTATGACGATACATTCGCTCTTGTTTCCAGATATACTTCTATTAGAGCCATTATGTCACTTGCTGCTTCCATGGGATGGAGTCTACATCAGATGGATGTAAAGACAACTTTTCTCAATGGAGCAATCGAAGAAGAAGTATACATTGAACAACCTCAAGGATTTGAAGTACACTCTAGAGACACTCATATTTGCAGACTAAAGAAAGCCCTGTATGGACTCAAGCAAGCTCCAAGATCTTGGTATGCCAGAATAGACAACTACCTAATAAGACTTGATTTCTCCAAGAGTCATGCAGATCCAAATCTCTACTACAAAGTCGTGAACAATGCACCTGTGATTCTACTGCTATATGTCGACGATTTATTCTTGATAGGTGAACAGTCTCTCATCACCCAATGTAAGAAGGAACTAGCTTCTGAGTTCGATATGAAAGATCTTGGTCTCATGCATTATTACTTAGGACTAGAAGTATCGCAGAAGCGTGGTGAAGTATTCCTTGGACACAAAAAGTATGTAGTGAAGATTCTTCAGAAGTTTGGAATGATGGATTGCAAATCCATGGATACTCCTATGACCACAGATATAAGGGAAGTAAGAGACTCAGATTCTGATCCAGTAAACACATCCCTATATCGACAATTGATTGGGTCATTGATGTATTTAGTGAATACTCGACCAAATATTTTCTTTGATGTAAACACCCTAAGCCAGTTTCAGGTGGAACCCATACATGAGCATTGGATAGCTGCAAAGCATATTCTAGGATATATTCGTGGGACGCTAAACTATGGTTTAAGATATACCTCATCCAGTGACATACAACTTCATGGATTCACATATTCAGATTGGACAGGGAGTGCAGAAGACAGAAGGAATACTTCAGGGATGTGTTTCAGCTTGGGCTCCGCTATGATATCTTGGGGAAGTAGGAAACAAAATTCTGTTGCACTCAACACAATAGAAGCAAAATATATCGCAGCGTGTGAGGCATACATAAGCAGTATGGTTGAGAAAGTTGATTTCTGGATTATTTGATCAGGTTCCAGATTCAACCATAATATACTGTGACAATCAGAGTTGTATAAGGCTATCCGAACACCCATTGTTTCATGAACGGTCGAAACACATTGAGATCAAATACTACTTTATTCGAGATAAAGTTCAGGAAGGAGAAGTGAAGCTCCAATATATCTCCACAGATGAGCAGACAACGGATATTTTGACAAAGCCTCTGTCCAAGATAAAGATTGCATACTTATGAGACAAGATGTGGCTCGTGGAGATAACTCCCTTAGCTGAAAGGGAAGTGATGGCTCCCGAGGTTGGGTGGGAGCATTGATATATATATATATATATATATATATATGGATAGTCATTTTCCCGTTTGGAAAATGGTCCAGGATGGGCAGTTCATTTCCAGTTCGAAAAGTGGTTTGAGATTTCTGACGAACATGCATTTTCCAGTTCGGAAAATGGTCCAGATCGAACATTCCTTTTCCTAATGAAAATGGCCCGATAGATTGTTGATGTACCATAGACAGTGATTCCCCTTGTGGCCAATGTGGGGGAATGGTCTAGGACAGTCATTCTTCTTGGCAGTCACTCTCAGTAGTGGTCAAGTAGAATAGTATGCCTCACCGGGCAGTTATTCTTTCGAAGTTCACAATTGTGAGCAGTTTCGAAGAATGGTTTGTTTTGGAGGTTGGTGCAGGACAGCCATTTCCTTAGGAAATGGTACGGACAGTCATTCCCTATGGCAGACTCATTCTCTCCAGGTTCAACAATCAGGGACAAACATTCCCTAGGGTAGACTAATTCTATCCAGGTTGCACTATGCTTAGTGCCGGAGGAATGGCCCAGTTAGGTGAATGGTCCAGGCTCAGAAATCAAGGACATTTATTCTTCCATACTTATGAAGGATAGTCCAGATTTCCCTTGGTTGATGATTTTACTGTATGAGGGAATATGCTCTTCCAGATCTCACAGATGTGAGTCGAAAAATGGCCCAGATGACTCAACTTGTATCATGATATTGTTTATGTAGGTTGATATCAGAAGATATGATTGTTGTAGAGACTGTATGTCTCTGGACAATAGTTGTATACTACTGTGGTGGATGTGTTCCACTGATTGTGGTTATGTGTCACTGGTTAGTCGTTGTGTGTTACTTGGTATGGTCATGTACCACTGGATAGTAGTTATGTAATACTATGGATAGACACAATTGTGTTCTATCAGATGACATTTTACTAAATCATGGAGATTATCCAATTGGATAATGTTGACGGTGCTCGTGATTTGATCATGATATAGCCTGATGTTACCGGTTGAATGGTCTGTTTGTGCTCAAGACCATTACCTTTTATACCTCCCGAGCTAGGAGGGAGTGTTGATATTATGGTAGTTGAGGGAGGTATTAACCTCCACTTATGACCTCTGATGAGATTAGAATATTCCAAGAAGCAAAAGAACCCTAAAAGACTTGGACAAAACCCTAGAAGTAAATTCGGTTAAAGAGAATGTTTTATATTAAGTCTTTAGCACTCAGAAAGAGAATTCAGCCCAGACAGCCTGAAAAGAGCAGTATAAATATAAGGCGCCGGAACTCATTTGACACACACAGGTCGCAACTGCAGAAATCCAATAGTGTGCAAGTCTGGGGAGTAGTTGCAGCTGCAGTTACTGCAACCTGTAATTTCGATCTTCTTGGGTTGGACTTTCTGATCAGTCTTGGTTATCTTTGCTTAGTGCATTAGCCTTGGTTGGCTATTGAATTGCTATCGAAATTATTCTCTTTGTCAAGGTCAAGGTGCTCGGGGGTGGCATTCGTGCCTATGGTTGGGTGACAATATTGGTATATTGTCTATGGTTAAATGAGCACACCCACTTTTTCTAACACACCCAACCATAGAATTTGCTACTCTAGCTCTCTCAGCAACAGGTCACCCCCGTGCTGAGGTTATGAATCCACAAGGACAGGTGCCTAGGCTAACTCTAAGTCTCAAACCAGTCCATCTATCAAGCTATCACAATTTGTTCTATCTTTCCCACTCACAAAAATTCTAGTTTACCAACTCTCTTTCTCCCTCATCCTGCACAACCTAAAGAAATGAACCCCCTTCTTTGCAATGCAAGGCCTCATGTTGTTCCACTTCTTTCCAGGGCTTCTGTGCTACTATCTAGGAAATCTCAGTGTTGGAAACTCAAGAGAATCTTAGTTGTGGATAGTGCTCCTCAACTGTCATTGTTCTCATGCATACATGCATTCTTTTCTTGCTGGAATAACCAATAGATACCTACAAGCAATTGACAATGACTATCTACCTCCAACTCTTCATTCCCATGCCAAAAAAAAAAAACAAGAATAAATGAGAATGGTTGAAGAACAAATGAGGAACCCCACAACAACCAAAATTATGGTTTATATATTTGCATGCAATAATGCACCATGTAGCTTCCACAAGAAGTTCACATAACCACCTTCCCAACTAATTCCAATACAGGTTTAATAAAATATTATAATTTGGCTTGGCCCCTTTATCCCCACCTCACTTGTGGAATCATAGCCCATTATGACTTTGTCCTTGTCCATTTGCAACCAGTGATGCGTTTTTATTATTAATATTCAATGTTATTACATTTATAGGCTCTTCGACCCTTTCATCATATAAAACAAATACATTGTTAATCTTGGTGTCAAAATTGGTGTATTACATTCCCCTCCCCCTTATTTTTGCACTGTCCTTAGTGCACATCGCCATGCAGGTGTACATATATACAAAATTTTCATCAAAAATTCAAAAATAAATGTGGGTATGCCTCTCGCATTGCATATTTCAGTTCCCATGTCGCTTCTTCAAGGCTATAACATGTCCACTGGACCTTTACCTACCCTATGGCTTTGTTCTAGAGCACCATAACCTTCATGTCCAATATATGAACTGACTATACCTAGAAGTCTCCTTCTGGCTTCACTCGAATCAAAATGCACTCAATGACATGGTTATGATCATGCTCATATTTTTTCAACAAAGATACATGAAATACATTATGCACATTCATGGAAGCAGACAATGCAAGCATGTATGCAACTGGTCCTATTTTGTCTAATACTTCAAATGGGCTACAAAATCTAGCTGCAAGCTTGGTACAACTGTCCAACTTCAATGAGATTTTCTTGGGCTTCACTTTCAAAAATACATGCTCTTCCATTTTACATTCTCTAGTTGTTATGCATTTATCTGCATAATTCTTTTGCCTATCTTGAGCTACTTTCAAATTCCGCTTAATTTTAACCATATGCTCTTCCATCTCCTTGAGTAATTCTAGCCCAAATACAACTCTATCTACTAGGTTGTCCCATCTCATTAGAGTATTGCATTTTATGCCATATAAAACTTCAAATGGGCTCATTTTCAATGAAGCTTGATGTTGAAGTAATGTAACTGCAAAGAGTATTCTAATTATTATTGATGCATTATTCATTAGATCAATCCCCTTTTGCAAATTGATCATGTCGGCTATTGTAAATGACCAAATCCCCTTTTGCGGATTGGTCAAATCCTAATTGTAATAGGCAAAATAAGAAGTCAACCCCAAAATATATTAAAGGTGGTTATAACCACCCAGAAGAAGAAGTCGGCCTTGCCAGTGAAAAGACACCTCCATCCACACGTGCCAGAATTGTATAAATAAAGAGGCTAGCACCTCATTTGGACACACACTCACTTGTTCATCAAGAAGCAAGTTTAGAGCTGCAGTTGGAGAAGAAAGAAGAGAGAAAGAGGTGCATTCTTGGGAGAGGACTTTCTGTATTTGTTTGAGTTATCTCTTGGCATTGTAGTGGCTATCTATATTAAAAAAGTTGTTGTTGGGTTTTCTCCCCCATGAGGGTTTCCTAGGATAAATGATGTGTCTCTTGTGATTGTGTATTTCTCAGTGATCCTATTTATGCTATTGTTATCTAATGAAATGAAATGAATCTCAATAATAGCTTAAACCTTAACACTTGATACCCATTGTTGTAGGAAAACTCAACCAAATGCAAATAATCTTTCAACTTGGATAGCGTATCCATCACATATTCTTGACATGTCTTCAATCACTTGACTGACTCTCTCTATGTGTGGATGACATGATGTGCTAAAATTCAAATTTGTACCAAATCCCTTAAACAATCCTCTCCAAAAAAATTTAGTAAACTTTGGATCTTTGTGTGAAACAATTGCTTAAGGTACTACATGCAACCTAGCAATTTCATTCATGTAAATTTTTGCAATATTAGTTTCCTGATCACTTAGTTTCACTGGAATAAAATGAACAATCTTTGTCAATTTATCCACCACTACCATTATTGAATCAAGTTGCCTTGTTGTCCCGGAAAATTTAGTGATAAAATCAATGGTTACCACTTTTCATTTCCATTTTGGAATTGACAATGGTTGTAGCAAACCTATTGGGTGTCTATTCTAAATCTTCACTCTTTGACATTTCATGCACCTGGTAATGTAACCAACCACAACCATTTTCATTCATGGCCAAAAGTATTGGCTTCATATTGCTGCAATAGTTTTCTAGTACCCAGGATGTCCGACATATGGAACACTGTGCATTTATTTTAACACTGACTTCCTTAATTCTCTAGAATTAGGAACATAAATTCTTATTTTATGCATCAATATTACATCTTCTCCTTACTTATAATCTTTAAATTTATGTTGTACATCTTCCTGTTGTAAGCCTTCTTTTTCTATAGGTAATGTTAGTCTGTAACATCAACCTCTAAAATTATGTTTTTTAAGTCTAATCTACGCAAACTGATGGTTGTAGCATGCATGATATGTACCCTTATGCTGTATGCGTTGACAATTTTATTCTCTTTTCTTTTGATATGCTTGATGTCAAAGTCATATTCACTTAAAAAATTTAGCCATTTTGTTTATCTGACATTTAATGTTGGTTGCTCAAATAAATATTTCAGACCACTATGGCATGTCCTCAACTCAAATTTATTTCCTATTAAATAACGTTTCCACATCTTTAATGCATGTACTATGGAAGCAAACTGTAAACCATTCATGGCATAATTTCTCTCATGTTCTTTAAGCTTTCCAGACTCATAACTAATGACATATCCATTTCAAGTAAGGACTCCACAGAGTCTTTGCATGCATACCACAAAATTTTCATTTGAATTTGCAATCTTCAAAATAGGTGCACTAGTAAGTAATTCCTTCAATAGAAGAAAACTTTCTTCACACTTTGTTGTCCATTCAAACTTAGTTCCATATTTTTGTAAATAAGTGATGGGATGAACAATCATGGAGAAGCCCACTATAAACCTCTTGTAGTATCCAACCAATCCCATAAAATATTTAACTTTTGAAACATTCTTTGGTGTTGGTCACCCCTTATTGACTTCAATCTTCTCTGGATCCACTGTTATGCCTTCCTTTGAGATGATGTGCCCCAGATAATGAATCTGTTGTTGGTAAAAACAACACTTTCTCTACTTGGTATATAGTTGATTCTCCCTAAGCACTTGTAGTACTAATCTAAAGTGTTTCTCATGTTCTTCCTCTAATTTGGAATGGATAAGCATGTCATCCAATAAGACAATGACAAACTTATCCAAATAATTTTTTGATATGCCATTCATTAAACACATAAAGACAGTTGATGCATTGGTCAATCCAAATGGCACCACTACAAATTCATAATGCCCATACCTGGTTCTTAAAGTTATCTTACTAATGTCTTCTTCCTTGATTCTCACACGGTGATATTTCGATCTGAGATCTATCTTTGAAAATATATTTTCTCCTATTAGTTGATTAATTTTGGGTAGAGGGTATTTATTCTTCACAATGGCTTTATTCAGTTGTCTAAAGTCAATACACAAACTCAATGTTCCATCCTTTTTTTTCACAACGAGTATCGATGCTCCCCATGGTCAGACACTTAGGTGTATGCACCCTTTCTTCAACAAATCCTTTGGCTGCATTTGTAATTCTTTTAATTCTAGTGTGCTCATTCTGTAAGGAGTCTTTGATATTGGGGCAACTCCAAGCATTAATTCAATAGAAAAATATATATCTCTCTTTGGTGGAAATCTTGATATTTCTTTGAATACATCCTCAAACTCCTACAACACTGGAAAATCATCAAGACTTGGCCCTTTGGTCTTGTCTGACTCTTCCACATGAGCTACATACAATTGACATCATTTTCTAAAACATCTATTAAGCTATAAGGCTAAAATCTCTCTTATAGAAATGGGTCTTTGAAATACTTACACAATGCTCTACTTTCCTTATTTATCAAGACACGTAAATGTCTTGTTATGGTAATATAGGACAACATGGTGCTTGTCCAACTAGTCCATTCCAATTAGGATATCATAAGATCCTAGTGGTATGATATTCATATCAACATTTGTATTTACTCCATTCAGATCTATTCGACAACCTTTGACAAACTCATTGATCCTTCTTTTGGTCCCAATGGCTAGTTGAACCAACCATGATCTTTCAAGCTTGTTTTTCAGCAAATGAAATATGTTTACTAACTTAGAATCAATGTAACTATGGCTTGCTCCTAAATCAATTAAAATAACAATAGGCTAATTTGTAACCTCACCTTCCACCTTAATCATGTGGGATTGATGTTCTGTTTGTTGGCCTTCCAAGGTTGCGTATATCCTTGAAATATTTATGCCCATGTCTTCCACTGTAGTAGCCTCTTGAATGTTGCGCAATGTCCTCATTTTGTCTTCTATGTGAGGGAAATATTTGTACATGTGATCTCCTTTACATCTCCAACATTTGATTGGTGGTTTTTCCTTTTTCCCCAAGGAGTTTGCCATTTTTGGATTCATCTTGAGTTGGTTGATTTTGTTGGTATCTTTTAGGATTGTTTCTATTGAAAGGAGGTTTGAATCCCGTCTTTTCTAATTTGATTTCTCCTCCTTCTTATCCTTCCAAGACTTATGAAAAGTTTCTCTCCCTTTGCCTTGCTTATAAATGTACTTGGCCTTTCTAATGTCTCTGCTAAAGTTATGGGTTCATCAAATTAAATTGTCTTTATAAAAAGATGGCAGTCCACTTAAGAACCTTTGTATTTTCACCTTCTCCTCTTTGATAAAGCCTACATACCTTTAATAGTTCCAATAACTTCTTTTCATATTCTGCCATGGTCATGTTCCCCAACTTGAGTTCAAATAACTCCTCCATCTTCTTGTCATAGTAGTGCTCTAAAAGGTATTGCCATTGAAAGTATTTCTTGAACTGCTTCTAAGAAATCTTTTTTTCATAAATGTGCTTAACTTGCTTCAAATAGTCCCACCACATCGAAGTTTTTCCTTGTAAATGATATAAGGCACTCATGACTTCTAGGTTAGATGAGTAACTATGTAATTGAAAATACTTTCTGATTCCAAGCAACCAAGTCTCAACATCATCTATGCTTCTGTTTTCACCATCAAAGGTTGGTGGCTTAAGCTTCCTAAGATCTCCTTGCAAACTATCGATCTCATATCTTCTTCTTTGATACCTATCAGGGGACACTTATGGGCTACTCCTTGACTCTTCAGATGCATAAAACTTCTTAATTGAGCGAGTAGGTGAGTATTGTTGTCTTTGAATTCTACTAACACTTTTAGAGTGCATGGATCCTCTATAGTTATACCTCCTTGCACGAGGTCTACCTTCTTCCTCATGTCTTCAACTTGATCCATTCTTCATTTGTCTTTGCCACTGATTTAGACTCTATAATAATTGATCATTTATTTGATTTTGCCCTTCATGAGCTCTTATTATCTTCTCATTATCATCCCTACAACTCTACACTTCCATCCTTAGGCTCCTCGTAGTTTCTACTAGCTCCATTGGTTCCACCCTATTTCTATGTCCATTAGATTTTGTCTCCTCATTACCTAAATTGATATTAAGGCCTTTAACTTCCCTCTCATGGTTGTAGGTTCTTTGTGCATCCTCCATGTCCCTAATCTACAATCCTGATCTTGTATCGATATGCTTATACCCCTAATTCTGCTAAGTGTGCAAACAACCTATGTTAGAAATTATGCACATTGTAAAATTTTGTCAATTAAAGCTATATGTCCTTTTCTTCTCAATTTATGAATAATCCTATAACACTTCTCCAGATTATAATCCTTTAGACTTATTCTCCTTTGAACTAGATTTTCAATCACTATATTCATGCCTCATTCCAATCCCTAAGCTGAAAGTTATGGCTTTCTGAAAAATCCATTTTCACCCTATTTGTGCACTTTCCCCCCCTAGTGCAAATTAACTCAGAGGTCGAATTCTACCACTTGCAAAATAAAATCTATCAGGGACCAAGAAAACTTGTGTATCGAGCACTGATAATATTCATGACGGTGAACACAACTTTCAGATTGTCAATCTGGTGCTCCAATAAAAATTTACAACAATTTGAAAATGTGAACTTTGCCCTTTTTTACATTTGTCTCAAGACTTGGAATTTTCAACAAAAACTATTATCTCTCAAACTTAGCAAAACTAGGAAATATTGACTAAGACAAAGTTGTCTAGCTTGATGAGTAGGTAAAATGTTGAGTAAATATTTTTTTCTAGATTTGTGATTTGGGGTCCCTTTTCCTCCTGTGAAGGTCCCAAAACTCTGTAAACAGTGGCCTGGATTTGTGGATTTTGAACTATTTCAACATCCCCATTCCAAACCCCTTGGAATATGGCCAAATGTTCCACTAGATATTTTCATGTTTACTTCCCTGTCTCATTGTACAAATCTCATCAGCAACAAGGGCTCTTATAAATAGTACCACCCTACTCTTAAAAAATCACTAATTTGCAAATTCTGGAAAATTGGGGTTGAATTGGCTAGTGGCTCTCACTAGCACTTCTGTGGCCCTCCTCACTATGGACATACCCATAAAATTTCATTTGATTCTAAATTGATATGGTCCTATTATGGCCAAAACAAAAATTTGGCTCCAAACTTGTTTTTTTTTTAACATAGGCCATCATCTGGTGATGTGGCACCTTGAGGTGATGCCATGTCACTGCTCGACCACCCTGGCCTTGCCCCATCACCTCTATGATCCTTCATCTTCCTTCTCTTTCCTTACCTTTGCGCTTCAATATTATATTTATTACATTTGGGGGTCTGCCTATACCCAACTGCCTCATGACACCATCTCACTATCCCACGTTATCAGCGGGGTCCCATCCTTTTCCTTTTATTTTATGTCCCCTCATCTTATCCTTACACTTGGCATCTTTCTGACCATAAATGAATTTTGAGATAAACATGGTTGTAAATACATTACAAACCAAACCCAAATGTGCACTTGATAGAATGATGAAGGTTGAATAAAGATCGACAGTTGTAATGCTTTACAAGACTTTGAGTAGTAGGGATGTTAATAAGTCCCCAACGCCCTGTAATTGGAAACCACCCACCATCCATGTGTTACGATTTGATTGGTTACAAGACTTTGAGTGACCATTCAAAAACCACTCCACCATCATGTAAACCACGTATGTCATGTGGTCACACACCTCCCCTACAGGCCCTACCACCACTATGCCACAAAACCCCGAGCATGCCACCATGGTCAATCCACATCATCGATGATGTCACCCTCCACATCATCATTGACATCATTGTACAAAAAATCCCAAAATTTCCAAAAATTCATATTTTCAAGAAAATGTCTCTCGGTCGCCAAGGCACCCTCCGGGTCGACCTTTGCCAAGGTTGTTATGTCTGTCATCCCATAAAGCCCGAGCACTGTAACCGATGCTCTGATACAACCTGTAATGTACCCCCAGGCTAGGTACCTCAAGAATTCACATTCTTGAAACAAATTCGAACTTCTAACACCATTATAATATTCAAGAAACATGCATATCCACAAACCATGCATGCAAGCAAGAAAATGTGTGTGTGAGTGTAATGCACAATATTAAAAGATATACTCAATCTTAAACAATGAACAAGCACAATATAAACACAATGGAAATATAAAATACAAAGAACACTTATCTTCAAGAAGCAGTTACATCCACTGGTTGTAGACGTCGAACGCTCCACCCAACCATAGACCTCGTTGCTCTAGCTCTCTCCAATAGGTCACCCCTGAGTTCAGGCTATGAATCCACAAGGACCAACGTTTAGGTTGACTCTAAGTCTCAAACCAATCCAACTATCAAGCTATCACAGTTTGTTCTCTCTTTCTCACTCACAACAATCCCAATTTACTAGCTCTCTTTCCCCCTCAACTTGCACAACCCAAAGAAAGGAACCCCCTTCTCTACAATGCAGTCCCTTAAGTTGTTCCACTTCTTTATAGGGCTCCAGTGCCACTGGCCAAGAAATATCAATGTTGGAAACACAAGGGAATCTCAGTTGTGGATAGTGCTCCTCAATTGTCATTGTTCTCATGCACACGTGCATTTTTTTCTTGTTGGATAACCAATAGATACCTACAACCAACTAACAATGGCTATCTACCTCCAACTCTTTGTTCTGATGCCAAAAACCAAGAACATGAATGATTGATGAATGAATGAGGAACCCCTCAACAACCAAAATTATAGTTTATATATTTGCATGCAATAATGCACCATGTGGCTTCCCCAAAAAGCTCGTGTAGCCACCTTCCTAACTAATTCAAAGATGGGTTTAATAAAATATTAAAATTTGGCTTAACCCCTTTAACACCCCTCACTTGTGGAATCATAGCCCCTTATGATTCTATTATTGTCTGTTTGCAGTTGGTGATGTGTTTTTAATATTAATATTCAATGATATTACATCGCTAGGCTCTTCAACCCTTTCATCAAATAAACAAAAATACATTGTTAATCTCGAGGTCAAAACTGGGTTATTACACTTGAGCTTCTATGGAATCCAATTTACATGGGGTACCATCCTTGGAATGAGGGGAAGTGCCCGATAGGTTTCCCTGGGATATGTATTTCACAAAAATTAAAAAAAGAAGAAGGGTAAGATGAGGATAATGGACAAGTCAAGAAAATTTGGAACAAGATTTAGATCAAGGTTGGTTGGTTGAAGGATAAATGTTTTCTTTCTCTAGTTGTTAGGCATAAGTTTCTCATTGGGGATCAATGAAAGAGGAGGCATTTAAAACCCCTCCTAGTGCATGTTGTGTAAAGAAAAGAAGGAATGGGCTAATCATAACCTTTTGAATTGCACCCATGCTTGGGAGGTCTAGGGTGGAACTCTCTAATTGTTCAATTTAGGATGGTGCCAACAAAACACAATTTTCAAGTTGGTGTACACTGGCCTAATCAATGGAAATAAAGAAGATTGTCTTACTTATGGAGGAAGTTACCTTCAACGGTTTCTTGGAGAATCTAGTTGGAGCTAAGAACATAGAAGTCCCAAATTAGAATTATTCAAAAAATTGTGACCTCTTTGGTAGAAACTTAAAATTAATCTCGATGCTTAAAATGAAATAAGTAATCAACTGCATGACAAATAACATTAGAACTCTTCATGCCAACTTTTAGAACACCATTAGTTAGCAGCTAAGAAAGAAATCTAGTTCACTTGTAACAAAATCCATTAAGGAAACTAGCTTATATAAAATGTGATCCAAGCAACTTATATAGTAAACTACCTTTGGAACTGATCTGAACCCCGATATATAAAGCTGCCATCCTCTATAAAGCTTGAAATAATGCATTGAATTTGGCAGTTGAGAACAACAAAGACGTCTACTCAATTATGAATTCTATTTTTCTATTTGAGGCCACCCTAACAACACTACTTGCTAAAAGAAATTATATCTTTGGACAAGACCAAAATTTCAAGTAACTTCAAGTAAACTTGACCAGCCAAAGTATTACCAAGATGCATTTTGTCCAATTATGACTCATCCTTTATAAGTTTCTTTAAAATACTTACATTCTTTGTAGACTTGTACTAGATTCCATATATGGCATTTAAATGTTAGTGTTGTTCCAGAGTCTGTACTTAAGGCTATAAAGTACAGAGTCTAGGTATCCAAAAAATGTGAAAGATGTAACTGGAGAAAACAACTGGGAAAAGAAGCTAAGGTTGGTTTCTAAGTTGTCTGGGTCTAGCTTCTAACTGTTCCTGAACGTTTATATCATGTTCAATGGCTGCGCATGAACGTTCAAGTTCGGCCCGGGTAGTAGCAGTTTTCATAATGGTATCGAAAAGGTTTAAAGCGAGGTTGGTTTGATCTGAGAGACGGGGTTCTAAGTTGGGTTGTCGTGCCACAAGGACAGTCATAAAGGAACAAAGTTTTTGTAAAGCATTGGTTGTTGTTTCACCTTTAGATTATACAAGAAAGAATCCCACAATCGAATTAATAGTATAACGAAATCATAGGCTGTTTTTCGTAACTAAGTTAAAATTTAAAACCATGCATGAAGCGAAAGAAAACATAACTCTGTTGAACAATGTGAGGCATCAATCAGGGAAGAATCTCACCTTGTGACAAAAGAATAAGATAAGTAAGAAAAACTTTAATGAAGCATATGATATAGAAATCTAAACAATTCACAGGTCTTGTACCTATTGATAGTCAATACAGAGGAAAAGTTGTAAACGATTAGATAACTAAAAAAAAAAATGACCACCACAGTAGAGGTTGTACTAAATTGCAGCTAAGCATTCATTAAAGAACATATGAGAAGTGATGTGAAATGCGAAAACAACAGAAGAAACACATAACCAGTCTTGACGGAAAAAAAGAGTCTTCGATCTGCCTTGTATTAATTCTGGTGAAAGAGATATTCTCTGGTACAATTGGCCAAAGGAAAAAAAACCCTTGCTCCCTTTCTCAAAATTATACTTATACAAAATTTTAAAATGCTTTGAATTCTAATCGTTCTAAAAATTTGGTTACAAATGGAAAATGAAGCGTTTCACTTCCTTGTCTTTTGTCTTCCTCCACGTGGGTAGGGCGTTTTCTTTTCTTGTTCTCTGGCTCCAAAAATAGGATGGGATCAACATCTGTCATTACTTGCCTCCAAAAGTCTGCCCTTTCCCCTGCTCGATACAAAAAACACATTTTTCTACCAACTGAGCTATCGGCTTGGAAGGTTTGGCTTGATTGTTCGCCTCGAAAGTGTAACAATCCTTTGCCAACTGTGGCAATCTTTTTCCCACTTGTTGATCTTCCATGATGATATACCACAATTGAAAACTTGGTCTTATCAACCATTTATCCACTTGGGCAATATTGACTTGACTTACTTGGGATAATTTAATTTGTCATTTTTCCCCATTTTCCTTGATATCCAGCAGATGTTTGGCTATGTTAATTTTGCCCAGTGTTCCAGCACTATTTTCTTTATCGAGATCTAACAATTTTTTATTTATCAAGCCGAATGTCTCTTCACAAGCATCTCTCATCTCTTTAGCTCTTTTTCTGCTCTCGGATATATTATGTTCCCACGCCTTCAGTAGGATGTTACCTCTGGCTTGCTCTGGGATAGACAGCCTGGAACTGATGGTCACCTCTTCTTTCGTTGTTGTTATAACAGCTTCTTGGAAAGCAATCCGAGTTGCTGCCGCTTCTCTTTCTCTCGAAAAGATATCCTTCAATGCTTGTTCTATCATATGAAAATGATTATGTATGGTTTCTACTTTGGCAAGTAGATCCTGTTGAGCTACTTTTACTTTATTTCATATTTCTGTGGCTTGGGATTGGAATATTGTTATGTCTATGACCTGGTTTTCAACAGAAATTAATTTAGACTGCAACAGTTTTATTTGCTCTTCCTGTTGACTTACCTGCGTTTGGCTTGTTTGTGCCGACTGATGCATCTGCTCAAGGTCGGATTTAAGTCTCTCGATTTCCGGTTGATCAGTCACTTTGGCTTGCTCGAAACCTTTGTTTGCTTCCTCCCTGACATTTGTCTCTGTTGATGCTAACCAAGCCTCCAACTTGCTAATCAATAGGTTCTTTTGTTTCAATTGTGCCCTCAAAGTTCCGACTGAATATTGGTTGGTTGTTGCGTAAGCCCCCAATGTTCCTGCTATCTCATCGGTGAATTCTTCCTCTTCCCAGGCTTCCCCATTTGCCAGGATTTTGTATTTTTTAGCTACTGCGCCTGCTCTTTGGTATGTTTCTTGCTTCACCACGACCTTCCTTTTCTTACTGAAGAAGAATTCATTAGGAGGCAACTCTTCTATAGAAATAGGTGTTAGGTCCTCCTTGAATATCCACTCTGTATCAGGGTTCCCCTTTGTGAATTGTAAGGGAGTGATGGATGCAATGGGGCTGTCGATTTCCTTGGTAACTATCTCTGGGTTTCCTTCTTCTTTGTTGGGGATCTCTTCTTCCTGATTCGAGACCTTAGTTTCCTCTGACTTGTCCTGGGTCTCTTGTTTGCTAAGGTTCACACTCGCTGAACTTTTATCTTCTGCTTGTTGTGTACTCGGAGGTTGTGATTTTCCGCCTTGTAAAACTTTAAGGAGGCAACTTCTCCTGTGCTCTTGGAATGTATAAAAATCGACCATATCACCAGGCAGTAGAGCTTGAACCCGACTTAAGACTTCAGAGTAGGACCTCGCACCTCGAAAGATTTCGTCATGAGGTGAGTCTTCGTGTTCGTATCTCTTCAGCCCACAGCTTGCCATGTGATTGCTCACAACCTTATTAGGGTCGTGTTTCTTAAACTCAATGTCCACTAATTTCATTTCCTCCAAGGCTGTAGCCTCTGCTTTGGCATGGCCGAAATCTAATAAAGAATGTGTACCAATGTGAATGGGGAAAGGTGGTCATACCTTCTTCGATACTCCTTTCAGCTCCTTGCTTATCCCACCGAGCACAGTTTGCCTGGCGATCTCGCGACACACTAGCTTGTCTGGTAAGAATAGCGGCAGAGCATATGGGGGGATAGAGGTGCCAAAAACCCTAATATATGAAAATTCTGCTTCTATATACCAATCTGCCACGCTGCTCAAGTTGGTCGTGATGTTATCTGAAATCCTGGGAGGCGGATGGCCAAAGATAGAGACATGCACTAGCACCATTACCCAGTTGAAAATCTCGTAGACGAATTCTTTGGCTTTATCTTCCCAGAGTTTCGAGTGGTAGACATGAATAGGCTCTACATTAGTTGGAGTCCAGATCCAGTTCATTAGTGGGAAAGGTGTCATGAAGCAAATAGCATCCATGATGTAAGCGGACATGAAGAATGAGGACACTTTCTTGCTCGCCTTTTGTGCTCGATATTCTGTAATTCGACTGGCCAGACTGTCTGACAACAATTTGGCCCAGTTGAAAAAGAATCCCTCTGCTACTGTGTGCATAAGTGGTACCCATGGGAGAAAGAAGTGAGAGGTGTCCTCCTTCCCATACAGTCTGCAAACAATCATTGCTATATACATGAATTGTGGTACCAACGATGAGATTGAATAAATTCCATTAGTATCGGCCCTGAATTTCGAGGGGTGCGAAACCCAGTCTTTGATCAGATCGGATAAGCTTTTCCCAAACTGCTCGCATTCCTTCTTTTTGAAACCCTCCAAGAATCCGACATTGTGAGTAAGGTATGGTGTGGGAGACAATTTATACATGTCCCGTAGATGCTCTGGTCTGAATGTCCCAATTGCCACCTTCTGCTCATTGAAAATTGTCCTAGTCGGGATGTCTACATGGTCCAACGCCCATCTGATCATATCATAATAGGGAAAAAGCCATGGCCTTGCTGCTATCTTGTGCATCTCCGACTAAGCGACGATTTTGTATTTGGTGGACAAGTCGTCCTTCTCGTTATCACTGGAATCCTCTAGACAATCTATCAGCTCGGATTGCAGAATGTCGGAGACATACGTCCATGTTTTGACAGTATTGATACTTCTAGGCGAGGTATCAGAAATAATATCTGAACCTTGACCTGGATTCTCGGCAGCTGCCTTGGGCGCTTTTCGCGGAGCCATGATGTAGAACCTTGCAATTGGATCCCCTGTCACAGAAAATGGAAACACAGACAGAGGTTATCTTGGTGAACTTGGCTCTGCGCAAATTAGAAAGAAATCTAAGATAATGACTAAAACATTTTCGCTTCGAGTACTTAAGTCTATGCGAGTCCTTGCTAACAAAACATTTAAATCATTTAATAGAAAGATTTAGAAATAAAACGGGATCCTACTATCAGTCACCTCACTAAATTTCTTAATAAATGCCATAAATGTTTGATAATTCGTGATTCGGGAGGATCGCGATAACGTTTAAAACTCAATCAGTAGGTCGTACGGGTTGAAGGTCGTTTAAGGTGTTAATTAATTCAGTTCAACCTTTTATTAAGTGTGTTTAGTCTTTAATCCCTTTTTCGGAGTTCGCAGTATCGGATGATTTTACTCCTAGTCGCTGAATCTGCGAACCCCGAATTCGTGATATTGCGATTTGGTTGATTAACTGTGATTTGGCTTAAGCTTTTAATTAACCCCGATTAATTAACGAAAATCGCAACTTCGGGGATCGGAGCTACAAATGTGTTGTTTCTGGGGTAACGACCGACGAGTCGCAAAATCGCGACAAAGATTAAATATGGCTTAAAAGTCATTATTCTTGCTATTAACCAGTTTTAATCTTAAACTAAACTCCCAACTTCGCACGTCGGAGATTCGAAAGGCGTTCGAGGTGTGACTCCCGAAACGCAAGAGCACGATGTATCAACGATGATAATCCATGTTTAAAAGTTAAAAAAAAACCGTGATTAAACTTAAGCCAACTTCGCCACTTCGTGTGTCGGGATATCGAGGGTTTAGATATGTATGACCATGATATATACGAAATCACGAAATCCGACTTTTTAGGCTTAGGTGTATCGTCTCAATACTTAGAAATAGGCGGCTCCGACCTTTGATGACTAGATTGTTAGAATTAGGGCAGTAAAGCATAACAGTAATATCTTTTAAAAATTTCAATGAGTAAAGCAACTAGATCTAGAGCTTAGACATCAATCTCCACTACTTGTACAGATCTAGGAGATCTAAAGAGTAAGACTGTAATACAGATCTGAATTCAAACTTAGATAAAGACATACAGATCTAAACTCAAAAGCAATCTAATCATTAAACCATCAATCAAACTGTAGAAACAGAGAGGTAAACTCAATATATCGTTTAGATCTAATAACTGTTAATGCTGGAACATAGATCTAGATAGATCAGACTGTATAGAACTCAAAACAAAATACCAGATCTAAAAATGGTGGATAGATAGCATACCTTGTCCTGATCCTTACCTCTGAAGAAGTCACAACCAACAAGAAGGATGTAGAACCATTTGTAATTATGCTCAGGTAAAGTCCAGGTCATAGATCCACCTTATAGGTTGGATCTTCTGCCCAGATATGAAAAAGATTTCTTGCCACCAAAAGGGATAAAACCAATAGACTTCAAACCCTCAAACAAAAGACTTAAATTTCCCAAACCCCAACACAGGAAAATTTCTGTGAATAAAATAACCCTTACAAGAGGAGTGGCTTAGGGGATCTGAGTAGAATTACTTCACAAAAGAGAGGAGGAGGGTCGAGCCACTACAATAAACCCACACAGCAGAATAAGGGAGGGCCGCACCCTCTAAACTCAGCCCACAATAGATGAAAGAAGGCCGCAACCTATAGGCTCACCACACAAAAGAAAAGAAAAGGCTAAACCCATGGTCACATCACTACAGCAAATAGGAGGGTTGTATCACAGTCACTTCACACATCAATAGGAGAGGGGACTGCACTAGTCAACCACACAATAACAGAGGAGAATGGGGTTGTACTAGCCACAAAACAACAGAGAAGAAGGGGGCCGCACACCAGCAAAGAGGTCGCACCTTCCAGCAGCAGAAACTGCACCTCATACACCTCCCACGGCAGTAGATAGAAGAGGCCACACCTCAAATACCCAACCCATCAACAGATAGAAAGAGGTCGCACCTCAGCACAGTCCTCCAAGGGAGCCGCGACTACACCAACTCAACAACAAATGCCAAGTAGGCCACAACAAGAGGATGTTCCAGCAATAGACAACAAGGGCAAGTAGGTCGTAGCAAGGAGAGACCTCACGAGCAAAAGGGGTCGCAACAAACCTCAGACATAAACTCCAACAGTAGTAGATAAGGGCCACAGCGAAGGAGAGATCGGTGCTCACATTAGAGACAAAGTAATACCAAGAGTGAGTGAAATGAGAGGAGGGGGGGGTTCTATTTATAGTTTAGGTTAGGGCAAGGTTAGATTAAAATCAATATAAAAAATATCATGTTTAAATTATGTAATTTAAACATGATATAATAAATATTTTAATTTAACCCTTAAAACAAAAATAACACAGAAACCCCAAACCAACACAAGTAAAGGTAAAGGAGGGTTAGCAAGGTGGCAATACTCGTTCATTCATTTTCATGGTGATCTTATTACTTTATCATCATTGCATATGGGACTTATCCCTCATGTGGTTATGTCCTTCTTTAAAGGAAGGTCATGCATCAACAAAATACTTGATCGAGGATCAAGTAGCCCCAGAACTTTTTCCGGGGTCTTATCCACCAAGGTCAAAGACCAAGGATCAACCCATGCCATATGCATGAGTACCCTGGACTATGTCCAGGGGCCCTAGGCTTATCTAGGGGCTTTAACTGCTTGGTCCTAGACCAAGAACCCCAGTCATCTACTGGGGGCCCTCTCAGGGGTCTTTACTGCTTGGTACTAGACCAAGAACACCAGTCATCTACTGGGGGCCCTCTTAGGGGTCTTATCCACCAAGGCACAAGACCAAGGATCAACCCATGCCTCAGGCATGGGTACCTTGGACATTTCCAGGGGCCCTAGACATATCTAGGGGCTTTAGCTGCTTGGTCTCACACCAAGAACCCTAGTCATATACTGGGGGCCCTTACAAGGGTCTTTTGCCATGGCACTGTCTGTTTGGTCCCAGACCAAGTACCCCAGGAGTGCACTAGGGGGGGGGGCTAGATCTCGTCTAGGGTTTTAGCCATCCTCCCGGAGAATGGCTCTTGCAGCTGCTATAAATTCAACACTCCCTCTCAGCAAGAGAAGCATTCTCAGCTACACCAAGCTTGTCCCGAAAGTATACAAACTTTGTCAGGGACAATGGCTTGGTGAAAATATATGTTGTTTGTTCTGTTGTTGAAACAAACTGAATGCTGAGAACGTTTTTCTGAACCATGTCCCAGACATAGTGATATCTCATCTCAATGTGTTTCGATCAGTCATGAAACACTGGGTTCTCAGTGAGATTTATACTGCTCTGATTGTCACAATGAATGATTGTGGGTTCAAGCTCTGAACTGAACAAGTCTGAGAGAAGCTTCCTGAGCCACACTTCTTCTCTGCCAGCAGCGCTAGCAGCAATGTATTCATTTTCTGCAGTGCTTTGGGCTACGGAGCCCTGTTTCCTGTTGGACCAGAAAGTCATTGCTGAACCCAAACTGAAGCAATAACTGGAAGTACTCTTCCGATCCACTGTACTGCCCATCCAATCTGGATCTGTGAAACCATGGAGCAATACACCTCCACTTGAGGTGTATCTAAGACCATAAGCTATAGTCCCCCGAACATATCTCATAATGTGTTTCACAGTAACTGTATGTAAATGTTTCGGTTCACACATGAACTGGCTGAGAGCATTTACCGCATAACAAATGTTTGTTCTCGTATGTACGAGATAAATCAATGATCTGTCGATATAAGATGGGAACTTTTGGATCTGAACTTGTGGCCTAATCGCGTAGTTTCTTTAGATTAGAGATCATTTGTGTGCTCATGGACTTGTAGTCCATCATGTAAAAACTGCGAAGCACACCAACTGCATATTTACCCTGTGAGAGAGATATTTCTCCTGATTTCTGCTAAAAACTCTAAGCTCAGAAAGTAATGTAAAAGATCCAAATCTTTCATTCCAACTTCTTCAGAAGAGCTCCCTCTTAGTCTGAGCTATATATACAAAATTTCCTTTCTTGTAAGGAACATATGAAGATTTTGGACAATCTCCATATAAGGATGAACCCAAGATTCTGTCATACTAAGCTCTCAGAGTTATAATCCATGAGGTTCTTTTCCATGGATAGCCTCTTGTTTAACTTCACTGTTTGAGAAGAAAATCTTAACATCTGTCAGATGAAGTATCCAAAACAAGAAAGCGACAAAAGGATCCTGATGAAGGTAAGAATCTTGTCATAGGTCATCCCTTCTTTCACGAGTCACAAATATACCCTCCATATAACTATTTGTAGGCTTTATTTTATAAGACAATGGAGGTTCCCACTGATTTGTTACGAGTTCTT
>ML805091.1:52176-74896 GCA_009831015.1 Picea engelmannii | reverse complement strand
CTTTTCCATCATTACTTTACCCCATTTGCTCAAAATTACAAAAATGACATTTTTCCTATGTCATGATTTAGCAATTAAAATTGTTGTTTTGACTGACTGAGACTCCTGGTGGACAAACACCTAGCAAAAGTTGTCCGACTGAGATGAAACTTGGTCCAAGGGTGTAGGGGGTCTCATTCCATTTCTTTTGAGCACAAATACCCCTATCAAAAACCCAAGGACCTAGTTTTTACAATATTTGCTCAAAAACAATTAATTAATTAAATAATTAAACCTTCAACCTGAGGAAAATTTAATTAATTTAATTAATTAAAAAAAACCTATCTAGTCTCGGCAGAATTCCACGAAACTTTCTAAGATGTCATACATGGTCATTTACATCATTCATAAACAACAGCTACTAGAAGATAACCCGATTAGAACGTTTTTATCCACTTTGAAGGAATTATTGCTGGTGGGAGGGAAAAACTCAAGGGAAATTAATAAGGCTGAAAAGCCCAATTAATAACCTAAGGATAAAAAACCATCAATGAAAGGAACTCCCCCAATGAATAAATCCCAAGGTAACTGACCTAACTATGACCCATGCAAACCTATTACATTATTAACCCACATAGGGGTGCGAAAATTCCATTTACAAAAATTTGTGCTGGAGGCATAAATTGCCCAGTAGAACCAAACTTTCTTCGACAAATTAGCATATGATGACACATCTCTTCATGGCACATGGAGTTGACCCCCTAGTTGAATAGGCGGTCAACACCTCCCGCTGCTACCAAAAACATCAACACTCCCTCTTAGCTAGGGAGGTATTCTCCATGATGTTCTCCTTCGGTCCTCATAGCCCCATAGGCTATGCCATGGTCCTTAGACCACGCCATGGTCACGCAGACCATGCTTCTGGTAGCATCTCCATAATCACACTTGGCTACAACCAACGTTGACCTTCTCAAGCTCTTTTAGGGGCTCCGACCCACTAGAGGACACTAGGGCTACAACCTCATAGTGTGTCATCATCATCCATACATCAAGGGCTACAACCACAAGACATCCACAAGGGTTACAACCTCATGTGTGCTCACACAGGCTACAACCACCATGTGATACTATCATCATCATCGCGTCACATATGCTACAACAATATGGACGAGTCCTCAAGGGATACAGCCACAAGGGACAATGGGCTACAACCCATTATATCCCAACCGCATGGGCTACAACCCAAAGGTCGTTGGGCACCAACCCAGTACAGTTATATCCCAACCACATGGGCTACAACCTAAGGGTCGTTGGGCACCAACCTAGTACAACTTATCAGTCCATCAATAAGTGTCTTACTCAACTCAGTCCATCAAGGAGTATCATCACGGGTCAACCCAGCTCAGTCCATCGAGGAGTACAACCTGGAGAATCTCACGAAGCTGCAACCATCAACACTCCCTCTTAACGAGATGGGCATTCTCTACCACTCCAAGATAATCACGGAAGTACTCGAACTTCAACTTGGCAAGGGGCTAGGTGAGAACATTTGTAATCTGCTCATCTGTAGGAAGGTACTATATCAGTATTGAGTTCCTCAACACCATGTCTAGAATGTAATGAAACTTGATCTCAACATTTTTCGATCTGTCATGAGATATTGGATTCTCTGAGAGCTTCACACAGCTCTGGTTATCACAATGAATCATGGTGGGATCCAGTATCTGCCCAAACAATCCTACAAGGAGCTTCTGAAGCCACACTTGCTTCGTGAGTTCCCATACACACTACAATATTCTTGGCCTCTACGATACTCAAAGCCACAAAAGCCTTCTTCCTGCTACACCAGGAAACCATGGCAAATTCCAAACTGAAGAAACACCCAGAGGTGTTCTTCCTGTCCACTACGCTCCCTGCACAATCAGAATTAGCATATCCCTGCAATCTCATGTCAACACTGGAAGCATATCTCAGGCCATATCCAACTATGCCTCGCAAGTATCTCAACACATGCTTCGCAGCTACCCAGTGCAACTGTCTCGGTTGACTCATGAACTGGCTAAGTGCATTCACTGCATAGCAAATGTCTGGTTTGGTGTTAACCAGATACATGAATGATCCAATCAACTGCCTGTACATAGTTGGATCAATCAAGTCTGAATCAGAAGAAGACTCACTCAACTTCTTCAAATTTGACACCATCGGTGTAGCCATGGACTTATAGTCCAACATCCCAAATTTGCTCAAAATCTCAACTGTATACTTCCCCTGACTCAGGAAGATCTCATTAGTTCTCTGCCACACCTCTAATCCCAAGAAATAGTGCATCATGCCAAGATCCTTCATTTCAAAATCAGGGGCTAACTCATATTTGCACCTAGCAATGAGGCTCTCTCCTCCAGTGAAGAATAAATCATCAACGTACAGGACCAAAATCAAGGACTCGCCATTAACAACCTTACAGTACAGGTTGGTGTCAACAACACTCTTGTTGAAGCCCAAACTCATCAGGTATCCATCAATCCTCGCATACCAAGCTCGAGGTGCTTGCTTGAGTCCATACAGGGCCTTCTTCAACCTGCACACATGGGACTCCTTCCTATGAATCACAAAACCATTTGGTTGCTCGATGTACACCTCTTCCTCAATCTCTCTGTTGAGGAAGGTTGTCTTCACATTCATCTCATGTAGTCTCCAACCTATGGTTGAAGCAAGGGCAATGATCGTCTGAATGGAGGTGTACTGAGAAACAGGAGAAAAAGTCTCTTCATAGTCTATTCCCTCTACCTGAGAGAACCCTCTAGCCACAAATCTCGCTTTGTGCTTCTCGATGCTCCCGTCAACTGCATGTTTGATCATATAGATCCACTTGGAAGTCACCACAAACTTCCCCTCAAGTCTCAGAACAATATCCCACACATCATTCTTCATGATGGACTGATACTCCTCCATCATGGCATCTCTCCAGACCTGTTGACTAAATGCCTCCCCATAACAGGAAGGCTCAGAATCAATGATGTGGCTCATCACTGCAACATAGCTCGAGAATCTCTAAGGTCTCTTGCTCTCTCTAAAAGTACCACGGGGAGCTACATGTCTCTTTGCCTCTTGCAAAGTCTAACGAGCCCATGCAGGCCTCTTCCGGCCTACTACAATATTTTTAGGAACATCAACAGGATCTACTGGATCAACTGGATCAATTGGATCAACAGGCTCCCTCTGAACAGGTGAAGGGTGAGGGGGAGAAGACACCATCTCCTCCTGCTTCTCACTGCCAATCTCCATGTGAGATCCTCTAGACCTCCTAAAGGTTGCCTCCTCCTCGTGATATGGCTCATCAATGTCATATAATTGCATGCTCTTCTCCTTCAGTACATGAATGGATATTGTCATGTACACAACTCCTTGTCTGGTTAGATTGCTTCATGTCTCAAACTAGAGACTATCTAATATGTTGCCTTTTGCAACCATCACTATAGCTCCCTCTCAGAGCTATCACTAGTGACCTGGCTCCGTGGTAACCTTCATGGAATTCACAAGAAAACATGCCTGAGACAAACAACAAAACAAGAATATCTCCCAGAGGGGAGATCAACTTGGCTTGCAAACAAGTGCATCTCTAGTATTAAGTGGTTAGCATATAGATCATAACTTCGATAGATCAAGATGCAACTAGATGTTCATAAGATTGCAATAATGCCATAACAGCTACACAGTTAGAGGCATATCAATTTAAACACTCAAACCTGGAGTCTTAACTTTTAGGGAGGATGCACTATTTTTCTGAATGCACTGAATCTGAGATCCCTTTGGATCTACATATTTTTGTTTGGACAAAGGTCCCTTGTACATCCCCTGCAAACACATTCATGTTTTGCTAGATAATATAACTTGAAAAACATAAACAAGTGCATACCTAGAAGTTCATAGCACCATCCGGCTTGTCTTCTAATCTCAAGGTTTGCGCAACTGGCAACTGCAATTGTAACTATAACTGCATCTGCAACTGCAACTGCAACTGTAACTAGCAACTGCAACTACAACTGCAACTGACAACTGCAACTGCAACGAGAAATTCCAACTTTCACCAAGTTGTAATCTGAGACCACGAGGAGGTGCGCTAGGCTAGGGTGAGATGATCTATGGCAAAATTAATCTCAGCGTCCTCCAATAGGTTGTTCAACGAGCTTGACAAGGTTTAGGTCTTGAGCAACGGTAAATTGCAACAATGTGGTAAATCTCACGATCTTCCTTCCAGTGATTAAACTGTTTTGAAGCTAACCAGCTCTGATACCATGTTAGATTTTTATAAAATTAGTTAGCATTAGATTTACCATAGCAATTTAGATCTTCTTTTAACATTCAATAATCATATACTGAAATATAACAAGCACAAGAAGACACAAAGATTTATCCTGGGAAACCCTTCTTCACAAGGGGAGAAAACCCAACAAACTTTTCTTTAGAGAGAATATCCTTTCCAATACAATATAACCATGAGCAAGCTCTATCCACCAGAGCAAACCAACAAAGAAGAATCCCAGCAATATGTACTTATCTTCACAAGAGATAACCCAACAATATAGCTACAGCAAACCCTAGCCAGAGCGCTAGAGTATCTGACCTCCACCAGCGCACCACCAAGACAATAGAGATAAACCCTAGCAAGAGTTATGAGGAAACCCTAGCCAACCTGTGCCCTTCTTCCTTCCTTCTTCGTTGGACCGATGCAACTGCTTCTCTCCACTAAACTTGTGCTATGGATGAGTGAATGTGTGTGACAAATGAGGAAGGCGTCACCTTTATTTATACTGGACTGGGCAGGTGTCTTTTCCGAACAGGGGTCTCTTCAAGTAGGGTCGACTTGTGTTCTGGAAATTATATTTTCACTGTCTTTTTCTTGTGGGGCCGACTTTACTTCTGGAGCATTATTTTTCTTCTTTATTATTATTCTGTGGGGCCGACTTCTCTTATGGGATCTTCTAATTTCTTTTGGGGCTTCTTCGAATTGTTTAATGGTTTCCTTTGACTTCTTGACATCTTTATCTCTAAGACAAGTTGTCCCGGAGGTGAATACCTTCCGCTACTACCAAAAACATCAACAGCGGTGACCATGTCAGCGCACCATGATTCAAATATGAGGAGCTAGTAACGTGTATGAATCCACTAGAGACTTCTAGAAACATCATGGAGGTTTCAAAACCCTAACCCTAATGTTAGTTATCAAAAACCTAGCAGAAGGAGGGAAGAGGGTATGAAGAGGACCGAAGGATTCTATGGCACTACTATCAATAGGGATAAGGACAAAGTGTACAAGAGCACACTACAAAAGTTCCAAAATCAAGCCATCCAGTTGGAAATAAATCCTCCAGACCCAGATGTGGTCATCGAGTACTTGGATGGTCTTCACAGTCACAAAAGGAGGCGAGTTGTGATATTCAAAACCAAGACCAATAAAGAGGCCTATGTACAAGCCTAATATATTGAAGCTAACAAGAAAATTGCACGGCCAAATGGTTCGAAACAAATAGACCAACATGGAGATTCCAATAAGGGTGGGAAGAAGAGAAAAGGGAAAAATAAGAAGATTGTCGCCACTACACAATGTTTGAGGATCCTTGTAACCACAATGACCATTGCAATATTGATGGTCACATGAAAGAAAAATGTTGGAAACTACATCCAATGTTGAATCTTAGGAACTGCAAGTAAGAGAATTCCAAGAAGAAGAATCTTTTAATGGAAGCAGGAAAGGAGATAGAAAACAATTCAGATGTGGACAAAAAGATTGTCTATACAACAATGCAGAAGGAGGTGAACCAAAGCAAACTCCATCATAAAGAGGAGAAAGAGATGACAAAGCTATTTCATATAAAGATTCCAATCAAGAAGAACAAGGAAGATGCTTTATTTGATTCTAGTTCACAAGCAAACCTCATCGCAAAGGACCTAGTAAGTAAGCTTGGTTTAGAAATGCATGATCGCCATCATCCATACCCTTTGGGTTGGGTGAATAAGGATGTAGATTTCAAAGTTACCAACCAATGTAAGCTTAGATTTGCTATCAATGTAAATTTTGTTGATGAAATAAGTTGAAATAGTACCTCTTGATGTCTCTGGTGTAGCGTTTGGTAGCCCTTATATGTATATGAGTGATGCTATCATCTTGAGAACGGCCAACCAATACCACCTAATCAAGGATGGTAAATCGTTTATCATCAACGCCCACAAGGGGAAGTCTAAGATCTCTCTGATGAGTGCACACCAAGATAAAAGATTGATCAACTCAACCAAGAAGTATGCACTTCTTTTCTTGAAACAAAACCAGAAAAGACACCAATTTCACTAGTGTAAAGGCATCCTTTGAAGGATGTACGAAAGAATAGAAGTGCTAACTAGAAGAACTTTTGCAAGCATACAAAGAAGTGTTCCGAGATCCAAAAGGAATTCCACCCAAGAGAGAAGTGGAGCATGAGATACAATTATTGCTAAACTCTCCTTTACCAAATATATGACTATATTGACAATCTGTATTAGATTCAAATGAAGTGAAGTTGTGTAGCAGTCGGATAACACAACCACGTTTCACACGAGTACATGCCCGACTAGTTGTTGATTATGCCAGTCAAAAAAAAATGAAGTGAAGTTGCAATTGCAAGAATTGTTGGAGCAAGGAGTCATAAAGCCAAGTACCTCACCATGCGATTCCCCAATAATATTGGCACCAAAGGAGGATGGGACTTGGAGAATGTGCATTGACTACAAAGCTCTAAACAAGATCACTCTCAAGAATCAATACATTTTGCCTCGGATTGATGCCTTGTTAAATCCGCTACAACATGCAAAGTACTTCACCAAGCTGGATTTGAAATATGGATATCATCAAGTCCAAATCAAGGAAGAAGACACTTAGAAGACTGCCTTCAAGACAAAGCAAGGTCTTTATGAGTGGTTAGTAATGCCTTTTGGTTTGAGTAATGCACCGACTACTTTTATGTGTTTAATGAAAGAATTGTTGCATCCATTC
Organism: Picea engelmannii; assembly: GCA_009831015.1. Classification (NCBI taxonomy): domain Eukaryota; kingdom Viridiplantae; phylum Streptophyta; class Pinopsida; order Pinales; family Pinaceae; genus Picea; species Picea engelmannii. The sequence goes on along the minus strand of ML805091.1, from coordinate 67,890 downwards.
CTAGATTAATTTTTCATAGTTTACTTAGACAACATTTTGATCTTTAATTCTACTTGGAGGGGCATGTTGAACATCTGAAGCAAGTATTGGAAACATTAAAGAAAACACCACTTGGTAGAAAACATAAAATGTGAGTTTGCTAAGCAATCCTTAGTGTAGGTGGGGCATGTGATTGGTTGAGGAGAGTTGAAGATTGATCCTGCAAAGATAGAGACCATCCTTAAATGGCCCACTCCTACTAATGTCAAAGAAGTTAGGAGTTTTCTAGGAACTGCCAAATATTTAAGAAAGTTCATGACATTATTTTCTGCTATGGCAGCACCACTTCATGTTGTAATAACCAATGGTAAGAGTTTCCAATGGGATAAGAATCAACAAATATCCTTTAAAGAACTGAAACAGAAGATTATTGAGCACTGATCCTAACACTACCTAACTCGTAGAAGTATTTTGAAATAGAAGCTAATGTTAGTGGGTATCTTATGGAAGCAATATTAATGCAATGTGGGAGACACGTCTACTATCATTTGGAGCTTTTCCATGGACCAGTATTGACCTGGCCTACATATGATAAGGAGCTCTATGCCTTGGTTCAAGTAGTAAAGAAGTGGAAGCACTATCTATTAGGTAAGGAGACCATCATCCATATTGATCACTACCCTCTACAAACTTGCCATCTCAAAGTAAGCTCCAACAAGTAAGATACTATCAATGGATGGGATTTCTACAACAATTTCATCTAGTGATTAAATATAAGAAGGGTACAACCAACAAGTTGGTTGATATTCTATCCAAGTCACCAACACCAAAGATTATAGCTCCAGCAACCATTATGCACATGTAGCCATATACCCTTTAAGCATACAAAGAGGAGTATGTGGAAGATGAGGACTTCAAAGAGGTGTATCAACAGCTACGAGGACAAAAAGAACAAACAGATGTTGATTACCATCTCCAAGTTGGATTAATCTACAAGATGGGGAAGTTTTGTGTACCAAAGGAAAAAAGAGTACAATTGGTAAGGGAGGCTCGTGCGTCTAAGGTTGTTGATCATTTTGGTGTCAGTAACTGTGGATAACTTGCAATGGTATGTTTATTAACCCAAGATGTAAGAAGAAGTGTCTAGCTTTATCAAACATTGTATTTTACGTTGTACCAGCAAGCCTACTAATGAGAATCAAGGACTATACAGTCCACTTCCAATCCCTAAAAGGCCATGGGAAAGCATTTCCATGGACATTGTTGGGGGTTTGCCAAGACAAGAAGAGGGCATGACTATCTGTATGTGGTAGAAGTAGACAAGATCAACAATATGTGTGTTTTGATGGCTTGTAAGAAGACCATCAAAGGACAAGAAAATGCAAGCTTGTTTTTTGAAAGGGTCTGGTTGAACTTTGGGATTCCAAGGAGCATCATTTATAATAGAGATATTAGATTAATTAGTGTACTTTGGACTTCATTGTGGGAGAATTTGGATACTAAATTGAAGAGATCCACTGCATTTCATCTACAGACTAATGGGCAGACAAAGGTAGTGAATAGGACTTTGGTTGTATGTTTTGAGAGGTGACAATCAGAAGCCTCCAAAGACTTAGGATGAAAATTTGGTATACATATAGCATTCTTATAATAGAGTTGTCCACATTGCCACTAGTGTGTCTTCTTTTGAAATTTGTTTTGGATATTTTCCACCAACACCATTGGATATTGTATATGGATAGCCTGAAGCAAGGGAAACAGAGTCAAGTGATGCATTGAAGGTAGAAAAGTTCACAAACAGGATCAGGTAAATACACTTGCAGGTTAGAAGAAACTGAAGAAGTCTCCAAAGAAAAACAAGACTAGACATGATAAACATAGGATTGAAAAGACCTTCCAAGTAGAAGACAGAGTATGATTGCACCTTAATAAGGAAAGGTTACAAGGACCAAGAAAGAAAATCAAAGCCCTGAGATATGGAACCTTCGAAATATTGGAGAAGGTAGGCAACAATGCTTACAAACCCAGTCTTCCATCTTATATGTGCATTTACTCAGTAGTAAATGTAGAGAACATGAAGCTCTACAAGCCATCCATGCTTGATGAAGATGAACAGGGCCAAGTCTTAACTTCCATTGATGATTTGGCACCAGATGCACAAACAAAATTACTAGAGGGTGCAATTTTGCAAAAGAAGATCGAAATGACCAGAAGTGGTCAACAAGAACTTTGGTAGCCAAGATTGAAGGATCAACTACCAACCAAGGCCAAACGGTACTCTAAGGTTAAAGCTAAGGAATTGTTTCCTCATCTTGTACAAAACTAAAGCTTTTGGAGACCAAAATCCTCTCAAAATTGAGAACAATGATCCAAAATGGATCTACATAAGTACCATATGAATTTGTTGATGCCCTAGATTGGGGAGATTAGTATATAGGCATCTCGGAGATGGTCTTCATTTTGTCAGATTTTGGGACATCAACTTCCAACTCATTTTTTGGCCCTAAACAATGTTTTTTGGCCCTGCAATTACTTAGAGTTGCCATAGGCTTGCCTAAGCCTTGATGGAAATTGTTCTTACCATTGAGATATTTCCAATGAGATATCATTCACCTAAAACAAAGATCGCCAAAAAAAGATTGAGCCTCGACAAGGTAACGATCCAAATATTTCCCACATGTCCATATGGCAACCATGTCATCTCACCATAATCTGAATATGGGGAGTTGGTAACATGTACGAATCCACTAGAGACTTCCAAAAAAACCATGGAGGTTCCAAGAGGTTTTTAAAACCCTAATCCTAATTCTAACTATCTAAAACCCAGCAGGAGAGAAGAGGGTTCACTTTTTCACTGGCTGTCAGTTATTCCATAGTATCAGCAGGAGTGTGGAGGAGATGCTAACAAAGTAGAAAGATAGAAGCATATTGTAGAGACCTAAAGAAGACCATAGTGTCTCATAGCTCCACAGTAAGCTTGGAAAGCTTTGCAATCTGTATTGTAATCTCCATAATATAGGAAGACAAAAGGCACAGTCCTTCATTGAAGGTTGGCTTTCCCATATGGGCTTCTAGGGTAAATATGTGTGTCCCGTTGTGTGCCTTTGTTATTGTAGTCTATTTCATATGTCACAGTAGTTAAAGAAATCAAATGGTGTGTTTTTATTTCTACTTAAGTGTTAAAAATACGAGGATAGTTGCATAGTCAAGCATAGGCTCACTGTAGTCATTTTAAGTTAAGATCTATTTTGGTGAGCTGACCATTGGCATATCCAAGGTGATTTACAAATCAACCCCCAAGAAATTACCCAACACCTAAGTAGATAATAAAATAGCGTCAACAATTCAAGTAACTACTTAAACCCCCTCAATGACTAGACACCACATAGAACACATAAGGAGAGTCAGTGCACATAGGAATAGCCAACAACTTTAGTCATAATTACTAATCTAAGAAGACTTAAATAGGAAAGTCATTCTTGTCGCATACAAAACCAATCAACTACAATCTCAAATATCCCAACTCAAGATATTAATCATTGAATTGCAATCGCCAATGTAAAAAAGGAACTAGTATTTTCCTTGATAAAAATGTAGTGTCCCCGAAACTACTACTACAACTATTTGTGTAACGAGGACAAAAAACTAACAGTTACAAAGATAAAGAGACAAAAAAAGAAAATAATGGAGGTACCTACACATCCAAGGTTAGATTACACCTGCAAATCCAAGTAATGGAGGAGGACTTCTTTAATAAGCACCAATAAACTGGTTGATTGTATTGATAAAATGATCAAACTTACAAATGAAGGGGGAGAAACCCCTATATATATACTTTCAAAAAAGATTATAAAAAAAAGAAAATTAAAAAAACTAACTTAAATTGTAAGTCTTGTTACCCCCTCTCACCTAGGGGTAACTAGAGGATATCGTGTCTCATACCTACAATGAAGACAGTGATCCTAACAATCATGATGATCAACATGTCCACAAAGATCAGCCCAGCAACGCCTTGGATGCCTCTTCCTCACCAGCATGGCTCATCACACTCAATCAGCAAGGCTCATTGGGAGATGGTGGCCCAACACATTATAAGGTACACTAGTCCATGTTTCATATAAAGTGTCATATTTAATGCATTGCGCATTTGAGTAATGATCATAGGTTGAAGTTGAACAATGAATCATGAGCTCAAAAGTTATGATTTTTTCCTTGTTTCACCTTGGTGGCCATCCTGGGCATCCTAGTCCCGTGTTGTCACTCCTGGGGAAAAGGGGTACTACTGGTGGTTCCTTAAAAGGGGTAGCATACCATTCCCGACCATACTTACCACTTTTTCCATCCTTGATCCTTCCATTCTCCCACCTTTTGGGTAATGTGGTTACATGTACACCAAAAAGGCATGTACCTCACTCTCTTATGAGAATAAGGAGCTAAAGGCCCGGAGGTAGATTGCAATTGGCTTATAAAAGAAAGAAATGGGATAATTAGGACAATTAAAATCCATAAGTCAACAATTGAGCTCTACCCCTCATTAATGGCGATCACCCCTAGTCCTAATGTGAATAAACGCATTCATCTATCAAAAAGGACTTGAATATATCCCGAACAAAAAGCAAAGAAAGTGTTATGCTTGAAACCTTTTTAAGGGGACTCACAAATCAAATGAAATAAAGAAAAAGACAAATAAAGGGGTTTGGAATGCAAAAAGCATCGAGAAAAGGGTAACTCAATCGCCAAGTGCACCCCCCACAAAGGCATTCATGGAGGTGAGTCCATAAATTGTCTTGCATGTAAATGACCCCATGCATAGAAGTAAACCCCATGACCACCTCACACCATTACATATCTCTGATGGGTTCTTCCAAGAAATATCTCTCTACTTGGGTACTGGCACACCTAATAGGTTCCTTTGATGGCCCTCCCATACCTAAACTTGCCAAATTGCATAAAGTCTTGAGCTTATGTGAAGTTTGAAGGGGATACCCAATGAGAGTTCTTCACTTGGCTTTTGTATTATTTGATGGCCTACTTTATATGCTTCTTAGGGCTATTGTAGCTTCTGATAGTTGGTTTTACTTGACTCTATGGTTTTGATTGACTTGAGTGCACTTGACATGGTCTTGGAGAACATATTTGTGCTTTCACCCAGGACATTGTGCACTTTGTACAAGATATGGCATCTGTGATGCAGAGCGTTGGGTCACCTAATGATTGACCCCCCTCCAGATACATCTTCTCACACCTCCTGGACCTTGGACGATGGATAGATGAGCTCTCCTTTGACAGATATGGTCATGATGGCAGTCAGATGGGTAGAAATCCCACACCTTGGACAATGCACCCCACACCGTGTTCCGCATTTGATGGAGGACATTGCACTTGGTTATGCTTGTACACCACTCGGAGAGGTGATGCCTCATCATTCCACCTTGGACGCTGGCCTTTCCACCTTAGACGTTGGGCTCCTTAATGTTGACGTCATGCGCTAGGGTTTGTTGATGATGTTGGGGCTTGCTTGCCATTAGGACACAATTTGATGGCTTTAAGATGTGACATGGCACTTGATGAGGATCTTCCACCTTGCTTACACCATTTGATGATTACACGTGGCCTTGGGAGGCTCTCTTCACCCTTTGGGAGCTTGACGTCACTATGCATGTGACCTTATTGTGGTGTATTAGCATGCATTAACATTGTTAGAGGCTATTTGAGGGATCGACCCCTCTTATATCATGGATCATTGTTGTTTTAGCACATTATGTGGACATATACGCTAGGGTTACCTCATATAAATGAGGCTAGCACTCATTTGGATCAATCACAACTCTCAAACTTGTCAGATCACTACTACTTGCTCACTTATTTCTCTTTTTCACTCTACTAGTATTGTGCACACCTTCGAGGATAACTTGTGGATGCTTTCTCTTATTTTGATGGATGATCTTGAGCTATTGTTTTCTCATGCATTTTGACTTGGTTGAAGTAAGTTTCTTTGTCAAGTTTAAGTGTTTTCATGGCATATTGTGGTAAATGCTATATGGTTAATTTGTTGCATGTTACTTTGTTCTTGCTTGAAACCCTAGGAGGGATTGTAAGTCTTCATCCCCTTCCCCATTTCATTCATATTGTTTATTGAAGCATTTGAGACCTAGTCATAGGGATTAAAAGTCCTTATGCCCCTAGGGTTTTGTCTTGGCTAGCTCAAAGTCTAGGGTTTACAAGGCCATAAACTTTAGACCTTGACCTAGTTCACTCTAATCCTCAAATTGGACGTCCTAGAAGGCCATAAACTTTAGGGATCCCCTCTTGAATTTGATCGTAGGTCTATAAGGCCATAGTCCTAGGGTTTCAAATTCTCTCTTCTTGGCTATCCAATTTATGGTGTTGCTCAACTCCATTGCCCAAAGAGAAGAAATGACATTAGTCTTTGGTTTACAAGTGTTTGCAAAACTCACACAACCCTCTCTCTCTCAAAGCTATTTGACAACCGACTCATTGACCTCATTTACTCGCTAATCCTAACTCACCGCTTGGCAAATAAAGAGAATTTATTGTTGTTGTTATAAAAGGTTTGCTAAAGCCATTAGGGTTTTACTAATTGTTGATAACTTACTTAATATTGGGGGGGAATTAGCTCAGAACCATTGTTTGGTGATTGGGTATTGATCTATGCATTGAGGAATAAATTCTAAAATATAATTGCTAATTTTTCTAGGATGATTTCTTGTTGTTGCAAAATGCTTATTGCTGATATACACTGGTTTACCGCTGCAATTTTACAAGAGAAATTAGTTTTACTTGATATCTAGTATCTAGAGGTGATTGGTAGGTGATATAACTTGGTAATTGACTATTATATGTATTGGAATACTTCTTGTTTCGCACAGGTCAACCAATTACCTCATATAACTAGTTCCAACCTCCCCACCTTTCTAGACCTAGCCCATCTCATTGAGTGACCAAGATAGGGGGGCATAGACTTGCCTTTAGCTTGCTATAGGATCCCTTGAGGTCACCAGAGAAGCCTCCCTTGTGTTGGATCTCTTTCCTTCACTAAAACGGGGAAGTACTTGCCTAGGTGGCAGTGACAAGTATTTCTAGTTGTTACACAAGATTGGCATCTTGTGGAGGGATTTGCACAAGTACAAATCATGTGATAACAAGTCTCTAATGAAATTGATCAAGCCCTTGTTACATAAAAGTGGCATTTTACAAATATTAAAATATGATACTATAAGGGCCTTGTACCAAAATATTATTACAAAATTCATGAGAATACATACAAAATAGAATCTACAACCTAATAAAGATATTGTGGTTAGGTACATGTGTCCTTCCCTTTAAAAAAACCCTTTGTTCTCAAGACTAAGAAATCAAACTATAAAGGCCAATTTTGTAAAAATTATTGCAATAGCTAAAAGGATGCATTGTTGCCCCAATATAAGTCCAAAGTATGTGGTATAAGGGCTTGAAATATGAAAAAACATGCCTTTGGCTCTGGAGGAAGCATCAAACTAAGAAAATTTGGTAACAAAACATACCTTTTAGCCTTCAAAGTGATTTTCAAGGAGTGCTACATGCAAAGAAATGATGGGTGCACTTAATCATTAAGTCACTTCAAGAATAGAAAGCACAATTTGAACCCCAAACCCCTTATTTCCAAAAAGTATTATGTTATTTAAATGAACTAAATTCATCATAATTTATTATGTCTAAAGCATGAAATGAGAGAGGGGGCTTTTTTCAGTCGATGAGTACCATAGAGGGGCGATACTCTATAGTAGGTGTGAATTTGGGTGTTCCTTCAAAGATGCTTCTAATTACCATGTGGCTTCCTTTTCTAAAAGGCCCATCCATTTGATCTTATACTCTATAATTTTCCTTCTACTAAGGTTCTTCACATTCACCTCAAGTCTGCCCTCAGGTTCTAGTATTAGCTTTCCCTCCTCATGCATGACATGGATCTATAGTTTGGGTGACCACCTCACTACCAAACTTACTTTTTAAACAAGGGACATGGAAGACATCATCAAGTCTTCCCTTGTTGGGAATTTCTAGTGTTTATGCCACCTAACCTTTGTTTGCTCGCACTTTATATGGGCCATAGAACTTGGGTTAAAGCTTGTTCTTACCCTATTATCGAAGAGTTGCCTTCTTGTCTGGCCGCAATCAAACAAAGACCATATCTCCAATCTCAAACTATCTTTCTAAGCAATGTTGTTCGGCTTGTTGTTTCATTCTATTTGTTGTCATGTCCTTCAAGATGATAATGTTTCGCATTTCCTATAGTGTGTCAACTACCGCAAGGAATTTAATATATTGAATGTTCCAATCCTTAAGTGATGGGGGCTTGTAGCCATATAATGCCTTGAAGGGAATCATTTTGTAGGCAATGTCCTACAATGTGGTATGGTGACGAGTAGTATTATACCAATATTCCACCACATGCAACCACCTTATCCATTTACTTTGATTATTCCCTATGTACATCCAAAGATACTCCTCCAAGCACTTCCTAAGAACCTATGTTTGTCCATCTGTTTGTGGACCCTTGAGCACATCCTCCTAGATTGCACATTATTTAATTATATTCTGCATGCATTCATTCTTGGAGGGCGAATTCTATGTGGACCTTTTTGCATGTTGACTTGGTTACCATGACTATTTTTAGTTGTAAGCCCTCTCTTGGAGACTTTCGATGTATTCTCTTTCCTATTTTTGGATGAGGGCGAGTTCTCCTTGAGAGGGTTGTGCCCACATATTGTCACTTGGTCCACCAGGAATTGAGGAGGGGTCTAACTACTCCAATTTTATATTATTTCATTGACTTGTCATGGAGTTAATTAGCAAAAAATAATTCTTTATTGTATGAGAGAAAAGAGTCACTCAATAAAGAGAAGCTTTCTCTCCATTGTAATGGTTGTTGGGGCATTGGAGATGGACGAGCACTCCCCTTGGACTTCATTTGTACATCATGTGGTTGGAGCCTTATGGAGGATTGGAGGTATAAATTTATTTTATCTGAGGCTTTCATTGTGCACTTTATTTTCATATTCTGATTTTTGTATTAAGAAACCCTTGCAACATGTTGTGAATTGCCTTGCAGTGAACCGTGATTCATTTGGATAGAATAATGTAAGGATGTTATCCCTTTTATTGCTATCGTGGTTGTGTTAATCTTTCATGTAATAAATCCAATTTTTGATAGATTAACATAATCTCACTTTCAAGACAATGCTTAAGTATGGCACCTTTAATCTTCCAAGGTAATTTTCTACTATAAAAATCAGCAAGTTAAGGCTGATTTGTGACATGCACAGTAGCCCCTATTGCCTTACATCATCATGTGCTTGCCCTCTTTGATCCATATGCTTCCTTGACTCCATTTGCCTGAGGTCTGATTAGGCACTTGGTCTTGGGGTTTTCCTTCATCTTTCCTTCTCACACCACTCATTATTCCACATATACTACATCCATTTGTTTTGCTTAGGCTTACTCTTCACTAAAACACCTTGTGCCTCCACTCTATAGCCTTAGCAATCCTATCCTTAGGGAATCCACCTTGAGTTGGAGAAGAGGCCACCCAAAGTGAGAGGAAGAGTTATTGTCGTGAAAGTGGCTAGCCTTGCTTCCTAGTGTTTGTTAAATTTCTGAAGCCAGCACCCGACAATTACTTCCTAGTAAATCCTTGCTTAAATAAACTTATTAAGCAAATTTTTATTGAAAAAAAGCACGGTTTAGTTTTAATGATCTAAATTAATAAATCAACAGAAGCACAATAAGGAAACCATACACATTGCACACGTAATTTTCTAGGTAAAAACCCTGGAAAAACCCCTAAGGGAAAACTAGTACCTTATTGATTTTATTAATATAAAATTTGGGCTCCCGTCCTCTAGGATAATGGCCCACCTAAGGAAGATACAAAACAACAAATAACCTAGCCTAACACACCTCAAGATCAATCCTTCGATCTTGTTGGTTGTTGCCCCCTTGCTGCCCCTTTGCTCCTTTCCTCGGACCCTGCCTCTACACACTTGGATGAAAGTCCTTCTCCACCCAATCAATGAGATCTACTATCTCACTCTCTGTGTGTCTACTCCTCTCACTTAGGTTGCCTTTTATAATCCTAAGTTTACCCTAAATCCAAAACCCTGGATCTCTAAAGTGATCAAAGGTCGAGATTAGATCTCACCTTCACTTTATGATCTAATGGCTAGGATTTAATTTAATTCACTAATGCCAAATACTTAGGCATTTAATTAAATTAAACTCGATTAATTACAAAAGTACATTCACTTTAATAAATACTTAATTAAAGCGAATCTCCTAAGTCCTGAAAGGCATTAAGGATGACTTCCACATGTTAGACACAAAAACGATGTGGAACTACCTATCTGATGCTACAAACATCAACACTCCCTCTTGGCAAGGAATTTACTTCTCGAAGAGCCACCTAGAAATGGTTATTCCTTTGACCCTGGCACAATGTCGCACACATCATTCTACACACTGGCATCCCTCCAACCATGTTGGTCAGTTGCTCCCTGAACACTAGAAGTAACAGAATCGATGACACTATATAACAGTGCCATGAAGTTTGGAAACTTCGTCGAAGGCCTGCTCTCCCTCAGGCCTCAATGAGCTCCTAGGAGCCTCATCTTGCTCCTAAGCATCCATCAATGTCATATTGTACCAACTCGGTCTCCTGACAAAACAGGAAGGGGCTAACTCCCTCTTCCCATCTGAAGGATGACTCCACACACTAGAAGTTTGTGAACTTTATTCATCCTTTGGAGCCTCCTGCTCTTCGTCCTCTGTCATTAACATCGATCCATGATCCAAGATCCCCTTGGATCCACTTACAAGCTTGCCCTGCAATTTATATACCTTGCCCTCTCTGACACCAATGTTGACTGTTGTGTCAGGGCTAGCTCCCTTTGAATGCATGAACACTTGTTTGTTATAGAACAAGACTGCATAACCCTTGTCCTCCAAAGCTGAGACTGAGAGCAAATTCCTCTTCAACCCTGGAACATACATGATACAACACATCTGCCATCTCTAGAGAACCTCTTGACTCCAACTGGTACTTGACTGTCCCAACTCCCTTTACACCACACTTGGCATGAGTGCCAAGCTCCACATGCAGATCTAAGTTTGTCTCTAACCAACTGGTGAACAACTCCTGTCCCCGTCATGTTCTCTATCCACTGAGAAAGAAATACGACCAACTCCTACTGCCCTGCGGACTTCTCTTCTCTTTGGATTGAACATATCTCCTTATGCAAGGAGTCCTTCTTTGCTCCATCTATGAGTCACTGACTCCAATAGATCTGTCATCACCTGATCTTTAGATGAAAGTCCTTCTTCACCCATCCGAGATCCCCTTGAGTCATAGTCCTTCATGGCTCAGGCACTTGAGCAAAATCCCATCTTTGCTCCAAAGTGGATGACTCAGGCACATGAGCAAAAGTCCTTCTTTGCTCCTATGTGCTCTCATGCGGCTTAGATCTCTAGGTGAAAGTCCTTCACCTATCCGAGATCTCCATGTTGGTTGCCCAACCTTCTACCATTGCTCAACAAGTCACCCAACACATAATTTTTTTGTTGCCCGAATCTACTGTCCGAACTTGCTGCCTGTTATCGCACAGTTTGTAGTTAAGGTTAAAGATGGAAGACAGAAAGGCAAACTGGCGTAACTGAGACTATCCTACCACTGTCACCTCAATAAGATAGCTCTTTCTATTTAGGGTGGTAGGCCCAGGGGAGACGTCCCCGGTGACCTGGGGTTTTGAGAAGGCAAAGGTTTGAAAGGCTAAGTATAATATTCCCCCTCACAAGTCACCACCGATCACAAAGTCCCGGCTAATCAGCCAATAAAGATAAGTAATAACCAAGAAAAAGTACCTGCCCGAGAGAAAGCAACAAGAAATCTATACATGTGCAAGATCACTTGCTGGTTAGTACTTCATATATTCAAAAACTTTCTGATAATAAGCAATTGACCAATAATATTGAAGAAGAAAATCAATGTTTACAATAGCAATGATTACAATATGTATCACTTCTCAATAAATACTAATGAAGCTTCACAATAAGCAAATGGCAATTTATCATCAATGTAACAATACTAGAAGCAATGCTTTGGCCAATCATTCAATTGCTTGAAAGATAAATAAATGTTGCATAGAGATGTTCATAGCATGAATAGATGATGGCAGTAATAGAGTTAGTTAATATTAGTCTAAACTAGGGTTAGAAGGATTAGTAGTTGTTCAAAGTATTGGATGTGTGTATGATCAAGGTACCCAACATAGAAGGTCTACATCAATGCATTCATAAGGCAAATGGAGTAAAAAAGGTTGCAAAAGTTGAAGGGTCGTGATATTAGTGATAAGGCTAAAGACTAGAGGGTTAAATGTTGAAGTGTTGCTAAGGCAAGGCCCCAACAATGAAACCCTAACAGAGACAGGCTCACTAAGGTGTAGAAACCCTAGGACGCAGTGCTTTCTCCTCCTTTAGCTTATTGGCAAGATGAAATCGGCTAGCTTGAGTAAAAATTGATAGGGCTAAAGACAAGAGAGTTTGAAGATGAAGTGTTGCTAAGGCAAGGCTTCATCAATCAAACCCTAGGGGAAAACCGCTCACCAAGGTGTAGAAACCCTAGGCCTTGATGCGTTTTCCTCCTTCTTAGCTGAACAACAAGGACAAAACGGCTAGGCTAGAAGAATAGAGGTAGAGTGTTGTTATGGAAAGGCTCTATCTAAGTTCAGCAAATCAAATGGCTCTTAACTTAGTAGGGACATGAGACAAGGACACCAACATGTGCTTGTCACCTAGGGTTTAATCCAGCAAATTATAATAACAAAATGCAAGTAAACAATACCATAACCATTCAATAAAAAAGTGTTTTCCATAAATTCACTTACATCCACCAAGCATTCATGTAGCCAAACCCTAGTTGTAAATCTTCCACCAAGAAAATTGCCAAAAATCACCAAAAAGAAGCTTCCTTCAAAAAGTACACCACAATTTCAGCCAAAACCCTAATGAGGGCTGAAAATTTCAGACCTCACCAAGTGGTGAGTGAAAGATGATGTCTAAAAAGAGAGTTTTGCTCTCTTACTTATACAGTACAAATGACCTTAATTAAATTTTAGGTCATCAAAAGGCCGACAAGGACAAAATACCAAATAATATTGTTTTACATTAAATGTCATAAATTAAACCCTAATCAAGCAAAAGTAAGACGTCATGCCCTTTCTAGGGTGACGTTAGCCCTTCTTAGGGCATCATTGGCCTCCTGGAACAAAACATTAGCCCTCCTTGGGCTTCTCCAAGCTGCCACACGTGCCATGACTGCCTGCCAAAACGTTTACAATGTTGGATGACATCATGGGCATCCTGGTGACATCATGGGACTTCCAAGGCCAATGTTCCAGTGGAGAGGGCACAACCCCCCCTAGGTAAGGCTCTGCCAGGGTGCCTCTGTGGAACGTCCTCCTTTTCTCTGGTGCAAACTCCTCTGTCCTGTCTCTGCCCCCTGTTGGGGTCTCAGCATCCATTTGGTGGGCTCTTCAGCCCCATGGAGGTCTGAACTAATCATCTCCCCATGTGTACCTTTCCAATATGGTACCTATTCGTCGGGTATGATCCTACACATCAACAAATACGCCCTCCATGGGCTCATAAGTCACAGGGATCATAGCAATGTCAATCACATCCAATCATCAATTTTATTAAACATGTGCATAAAACCCCTTTTACCCAGCCAAGTGCTCAAAGACATTATACAAATCTGCAAGGCAAGTTTGGAGGAAGTGATAGGGCGTCCTATTGGGCTAGTGTCCACTGGAAAAGGGATGTTTTCGGAAGCGACCAAATCCAAGTCATGTTAATGGGTGAGGTGGATAAGGGATGTCCTGACAAGGGGTGCAGTGATAGCAGGGAAATGCAATGCTTACCTGTTGGTGCCTTTGTAGAAGGCGAGTTGCACCTGTCCTGGATGCAAATGTTTCCAAGCCCATTCATGCCTTTTATTCTTATTTCTTTATTGCTTTTTCTTTCAAGAAGCTAATCAGGGGACACTGCCCTGGCGTGGTGACCAGTGGTGGCAATGTTACCCACAAGCACTTTCACAGAAATGAGAAGGTTGGCTCGTGATGAGACCCCCTTTCTCTTGGCCATGTAACCAAGAGCCACTACCCTGGCGTGATAACCAGCTGCTAGTAGTGTCATACCGCTAGGTGCCCATGGACCTAATAGGCTAGCTCGTGATGAGACCCCCCATCCTCTTATTAGGTCTTGTTTTATTATTTTATGGGTCCCTCTTGTTTCTTGCTGAGAAGCTTTTTACTACTTTCTCGGGGATCCCTGGGCCAAGCATTTCGAGGTTTTATTTTTAGGCTTTTATCTCTTACCAGCTTGCTTTTACCTTCTGGGCCTTTAGCCCCTTCTTCCCACAAGGCAAGGTGCAACCCTTAAATGATTGGCCAACCCAATGCTTGGACCAATGTAATGGGATGGATGAGCTGGAACTAAGATGGAAAGAGATAAGTATGACGGGAGTGGACGATGACTTTTCATGAATCCCCCCAGTGGCAACTTAAAACCTATGGGCACGGGCTTATTAGGGCATCCTGTCATTCCCCCCAGACATGGTCAAGTGGATAAGTATAAGATCCAAGCACCCGTTAGAAACAAAAAGAACTAGATGCACATATTCAAAGGTTTTGAGGATCAGAGTGACACATACCATGATATCCAGACTCATTACCTCATGGAGCAAGAACCATCTCTGATACAGGACCAAGCCGAGGTGATGGATGTTGTTGCTGCTGACAAAGTGGAGGCGTTGAAAGGAAGAAAAGATGGGCCCTCCAGGGCCATGCTCAAGTCGATCTGGCTCTCGGTACTCCATGTCTAGGACCTGTGGGCCTCAAAACATAATCTCCTTAGTTATCCCTAAAAGTGGGGGATAACATCTGGCTCCAACTCAGGGACATGTGTTCACCGTAGAGCGCATGAGAACCTCAGCATCTCTGGCATAACCTATAACCTGCTTGATCTCAATAGCAACTATCAGTAATCATTTGGGGTGGTCATATCACCCCCAACTCATATATATATATATATAAAATTGAAACGAAAGCAATCATATGTACAAGTGTGAAAACAAACTACTCTAGCATGCAATGCAATGGTATATACAATGAATGCAAATGCCTACCTACTTACCTGCACTTACCTGATGGTTGGATGTTAGGTGTGTCAAATGACCAATGAAACCAGTCCAGCAATGTCCCACAATACCTGCCTTTGTGCTTCATCATAAACCAAAACAGTGATAAGTTAAGCACAAAAATAACATGGGTTAGAAAGTGTATCATATCATCGAAAACCATAAAGTCTAACTCATGAAGGTGGGTGGGAGGGATAAAATCATGCCAAGTCAATCTCTAAGGAAAGTGCTCAATCCACTTCAGGAAGGGATCATGAAAAGTTAAAGGTTCAGAAAACTGACTCAAAAGGTCTGCAAGCTGGCTACCTAGGACATTCTCAAAAACCGAAGCCCTAGGAGGGATTGACAAGGATCTAATAGATGACGGGCAAACTTTCAAGGGAAAGTCGAAAAACTGAGATAACAGACTTAAACTTGTAGTATTCAACCAACCCTTGGACTCTAGGGTTTGCCCCAGAGGAAACTCAAAATCAAAGACATATTTCCCA
>ML805091.1:24741-36678 GCA_009831015.1 Picea engelmannii | reverse complement strand
TAGCGCCTCACTTTATCACACAACACACTTGCTCATTTCTAAGAGGCAAGTTGCGACTTATCAGTTGGAGAGAGGGAGAAGAGTGGCGCATCTTTTGGAGAGGACTATCTGTATTGGTTTGAGTTATCTCTTGACATTGTATTAGCAATTTATGATAAGGAAGTTTTTGCTGGGTTTTCTTCCCCTAGAGGGTTTCCCAGGATAAATGTTGTGTCTCTTGTGAATGTGTTTCTCAGTGATCTTGTTCTTATGTTGCTCTTATCTATTGAAATGCAAAGAACTACAATAATGGCATAAAACATTAACATTGAGAAGGCAAAGGATTATGGCTAAGTAAAAGTTTCCCCCTTACAAGTCACCACCGATCAGAAGGTCCGGCTAAACAACCAATAAAAATAAAGATAAAGATAACCAGAAGTGTACCTGCCCAGAACAAAGCAACAAGAAAACTATATATGTGCAAGATCACTTGCTAGTTAGTACTTCATATAATCAAGGACTTGCTGATATAAAGCAATTGATAGATAATATTGATGAAGCAAATCAATGATGTACAATAGCAATGATTACAATATATCACTTCACAATAAATGCTAAAGAAGCTTCACAATGAGCAATAACGATTTATCATCAATGTCAAATGCCAACATTCATCAGAAGCAACGACTAGCCAATCTTTCAATTGCTCATAAAAGGATTAAAATGTTGCAAAGTATAAATATGACTCAAATGGATAATGGCAGCGTTAGGGTTAGTAGGTTAATCTAGGCTAGGGTTAAAAGATGTTAGCAATTGTTCAAGGTATTGGTTGTTTGAAGTTTGTGATCAAGGTACTCAAGCATGGGAGGTCTTAGATCAGTGCATTATTAGGGCAAATGGAGTCAAAATAGCTGCAAAAGTTGAAGGGCCAAAATAATAAATATAGGGCCAAAAACAAGAGGGATATAATGGTTGAAGTGTAGTTAAAACAAGGCTTCAACCTATCAACCCTAGGGGAAGACGGCTCACTAAGGTGTAGTAAACCTAGGCCTTAGTGCGTCTTCCTCCTTCTTTAGCTCAAAAAAAGGCAAGGTAAAAACGGCTAGCTTGAATAGTGAATGGTAGGGTGTTGCAATGGCAAGGCCCTAGCATTTATCTTCAGCAAATAAAATGGCTTCTTAGTATAACCTAGTAGGGACTTGAAATAAGGACACCAACATGTGTTTATTCCCTAGGGTTTAATCCATCAAATCTTATTAACAAAATGCAAGTAAAATACCATAACCATTCAAGCAAAGGAAGAATTGCAGAAATTCACTTACATTCACCAAGTATTATCAATGCCAAACCCTAGTTGTAAACCTTCCACCAAGAAAATGCAGAAAATAGCCAAGAAATGCCTCCTTCAACAAGTGCGCACTAGTAATTTCAGCCAAAAACCCTAAAGGGGCCGAAAATTTCAGACCTCACACAAGTATGAGTGAAAGATGATGAATAAAAGAGAGTTTTAGCTCTCTTACTTATACAGTAGCAATGACCTTAATTAATTTTTAGGTCACAAAAGGCCGACATGGCCAAAAATACATAATAATATTGTTTTACATTAAATGTCATGATAAAACCCTAAATCAAGCAAAAATGAGGACGTCATGCCCTTTCAGGGTGACGTTATCCCCTTCTAGGGCAACGTTGGCCTCCTAGAGCAAAACGTTAAGCCCCCTTGGGCCTCCGGAAGCTGCCACACGTGCCACAACTGCCTCCCAAAACCTCCACAAGCACTGGATGAAGTCATGAATGTCCTAGGTGACATCATGGGCCTTCCAAGGCCAACATCCTGGTGGAAAGGGCACAACCCCCCTAGGTACAGACCTGCTCAGCTGCCTCTAGTGGAAAGTCCTCCTCTTCCTCGGTGCAAACCCTTTGACCTATCTCTACCCCCTGTTGGGATCTCCATGTGTACCTGTCCAATATGGTACATGTCCGTTGGGTATGATTTTGCACATCAACAGATACGCCCTCCATGGGCTCATAAGTCACAGGGATCATAGCAATGTTAATCGCATCTAATCATCAATTTTATTAAACATGTGCATAAAACCCCTTTTACCCAGTCAAGTGCTCAAAGACGTTATACAAATCTGCAAGCCAAGTTTGGAGAAAGTGACAGGGCGTCCTATTGGGCTAGTGTTCACTGGATGTGGGGTGTTTCCGGGAGAAATCAAATCCAAGCCATGTGAGTGGATGAGGTGGATAAGGGATGTCTGGGCAAGGGGTGCAGTAATAGCAGGGAAATGCAATGGCTTACCTGTGGGTGCCTCTGTAAAGGGTGAGTTGCACCTGTCCTGGATGCAAATGTTTCCAAGCCCATTCATTCCTTTTATCTTTACTCTTTATTTGCTTTTTCTTTCAAGAAGCTAATCAGGGGACACTGCCCTAGCGTGGTGACCAGTGCTGGCAATGTTACCCACAAGCACTTTCACGGAAATGAGAAGGTTGGCTCATGATGAGACCCCCTTTCTCTTGGCTATGCCACCAAGAGCCACTACCCTAGCGTGGTAACCAGCTGCTAGTAGTGTCATACCGCTAGATGCCCATGGACCTAATAGGATGGCTCGTGATGAGACCCCCTATCCTCTGACTAGGTCTTGTTTTATTATTTTTTATGGGTCCCTCTATTTCTTGCTGAGAAGCCTTTTACTGCTTTCCCGAGGATCCCTGGGCGAAGCATCTCGAGGTTTTATTTCTAGGCTTTTATCTTTTTGCCAACTGCTTTTACCCACTGGGCCTTTAGCCCCTTCTTCCCACAAGGTAAGGTAAAACCCTTAAATATTTGGCCAACCCAATGTCTAGACCAATGTAATGGGATGTATGAGCAGGAGAAAGATGGAAAGTGGTAAGTATGGTAGGAGCAGACGATGGCTTCTCATGAATCCCCCCAGTGACAACTCAAAACCTATGGGCACAAGCTTACTAGGGCATCCTGTCATTCCCCCCAGATATGGTCAAGTGGATAGGCATAAGATCCAAGCACCCATTAGAAACAAGAAGAATCAAATGCACATATTCAGAGGTTTTGAGGATCAGAGTGACACATACCATGATACCCGGACTCATTACCTCATGGAGCAAGATCCATTTCTGCTACAGGACCAGGCTGAGGTGATGGATGATGCTGCTACTGACAAAGTGGAGGCGCTAAAGGAAGAAAAGATGGGTCCTCCAAGCCCATGCTCAAGTCGATCTGACTCTCGGTACTCCATGTCTAGGACCTGTGGGCCTCGAGACATAATCTCCTTAGTTATCCCTAAAGTGGGGGATAACATGGCTCATATCAAGTAGCTCATATGTATTGTACCACCACTTTGGTCTTTTCTTTCTCTCCTACTACTGCAAAACAACACTGGTTTTCTACTAACCTTATTTATTTCTAGCATCCTCTTGGCTCGCAAATCATGGAAGTCATGCTGAGAGGTGATTCCTACCTCTTGTTGATTTTCTCCATCCATTGAACTTGTTTTTCCAGCCATGTCCTCTTCATTTTCAACAAGTTCATAACTGATTTTAGATCTGATTCCTGCTGGAACAACCCTGCACTTTCTTCAACTACGACATCACAGCTAAGACAAGCTATGTTAATCTTAACATCAACCAACTTATAAGCTTTATCGTTGTAATTGTACTCTGTAAGCACAATTTATGGCATTTTGCATTAAGGTTGGTTCATTTTTCTTTAGGAACCCATGCATATACCACTGAACCAAAAACTTTGAGATTATTTATTTTAGGTTTTCGTCTAGATCATGCTTCTTTTGGAGTCTTCTTGTGAACTGGATTTGTTGGAGACTGGCTGAGAAGATACATCAAAGTGTGCACTGCTTCCACCCAATACTTGTAAGGAACAAACTTGTTCTCAACATATACCTGACCATCTCCATAATGATATGAATTTGTCTCTCTACCACCCTATTTGTTGTGGAGTGTAGGGTGTGGTGTATTACCTCTAAATACCTTCTTGAGTACAGAAATCAAAAAAAAATTTAGAGCAAAATTCTTTACCATTAAAAAATTGAAGACTTTGATGCCCTTCCGGAAATGGTTTTCTACCAAAGCCTTGAACTTCTTGAACTCATTAAACACATTTGATTTCAACTTGAAAAAATACACCCACATCTTCCTGGAAAAGTCATTTACAAACAACAAAAAATACCTAGCACCATGGAAAGATGTTGTCTTCATAGGCCCACAAATGTTGCCATGGATCAACTATAGAACCTCCTTATCTCTCCAAGCTAGTCCTTCTTCAAATGGAATCTTGTGCAGCTTACCAGCCTAACATGCTCCACAAATTCCTTATTGATTTTGTATATTTAAAAGGCCATCGACCAAACTTTCTTTAGCCAAATAAGAAAGAGATCTCAAATTCAAACACCCATACCTTCGATGCCAAAGCTCACTATTATTTTGACCATTTTGGCCATCAAAGCAAACTCTATTGCCTTCCCTACATCAACCAACTTGAAAATCCCATGTTCTTCAATACCAATAGTGTGCATCTTCTTACTAACCATATCCACCAAGTAGCATTTGTGATTGTTGAAGCTCACAAGTGGGGGTTGTGCTTCATAATTTCACTGGCATTAAGTAGATTCTTAGCCATTCGCAGAAACACCAACTTTTTGATTGTCAATGTGATCTGCACCTTGCCTTTGCCTTCTACACTATATTCCTTCCCACCACCAAACACCACACAACCATTAGAAGATTCATTAGCAGCATACCTAATATACCAACCTCTCTTATTGGTGAAATTACGAGATGAACTCAAATCTATATACCAAGAAAACGTTTTCACATTGTCTACTTTATCTCATGCCATAAACACAAAGAGGTCTTCCTCTTACTCCTGTTCTGCACCATTGGCCTGCTTCTTTGGCCCTTGGTTATTCTTCTCATCATATAACCTTTTCCTACAAAACTTTTTCTTACGGCCTATTTTTCCACAATAATTGTTCAATTTTGCTCTAATCATTAAGTCCTAAGACCACCTCATTCACATCTTAGGATATATTCATTATCCTAAGTTCCCTGTGATTAGTTACATGGACGTTAAAGGTGGTTATTAGAAGTTTGTTGTATATATTGTACTATCATGTGAATAATAATGACAATAATGATTTTAGCTTCATGCCTTTCTGCCATTTCTTGATCTTCTTGTTCTTCATTATGTCTTTCAATTGGTATCAAAGCATATTGATTTTGTATGCCTGGTTGGATCAAGAAGGAACTTCCAACATGAGAATGTTTAAATCTTTTTTATGGTCGCTTGACATATCACATGAAGAGTGAGTTAATCCGAGGTCCAAGCATTGGTGGTATGAAGAGATTATATAGTTTGTATGCTTCATACATGTACAATTTTTTGTTGCTGGTAATTAGCATCCCCATCTTCTGCTAGGGTTCACAAAATTTGTTTCCATGTTGCAGGAAGAGACGCATTCAATGTCTTATTATCAAAAATAAGATATCGCAAGGGAAAATTGAAATAAATCCAAGCTCTACATTGATGTCGTCCGAGGCAGATATGAAAAGAACTCACAGCCCTCGTAGGCGAGGAAGTCGAGAGGATCCGCAACCACAAAGCGATACGAGTCGATGCTCCCCTGTAACTGTGTACGGAAGGTTGCCTTTCATTTGCTCCAAAGGCCTACAAATGGTGGTGTAAGCTTCTATGTGTTCTTGATCTATATGATGAAAGATCCTTCACGTTCCACATTCAAGGAGTCTTGAGGCTCTTGTTTCCCTTTGGGACAAGAGAAATCCAGCTTGTAAACTAGATGGGTAAGCATATAAAATGATGAACACACAAAAAGAGTATTAAATGATGATCACCCCCTTGGCCGTAACGTCCCCAGTAATCATCATCTTCAGTTGGACTATGTCCATTTTGTAGATCTCTATGCCTTCCACTCTTTTGAGTGCTCTCTTGATCTCTTTCATGCACTTACCACAGTGCATGCCTACTCTCAGCTCAATTGTAGACATTGGACTTGGGGGTTGATTTTGTTGGACGAGAATTAAAGCTTCTGAAATCTGGATTCAAATCCCTCTACAAGAGCTCTATATGAACATATAGAGATAAACAAGAATTTACACGCACCTCTAAGTAATGTATGAATTTATGTTATATATCAAGGAATGCAGATTCTTTACCTGGTGGCCATAAACATTTGAGGAAGAGGAGGTGGATATTTATGATTGATGTTGTCATCTCTATGCACACAAATTAAAAAGAGAAAAGAAAGATAAAGCCTACAATAATTGACCATGCACAAAGCCGAAGAATCTGTGGAGTCATAAAGTAGAGTCCGAACAACGCATGACAACTATTATATTCAGAACCATTTCATAAATCAACAAAGCTACAAAAACAAGGTGAAGGCTTTAAAAGGAGCTTTTGAAATAAATGGTAGTTGGATTGGAGAAAGTTTATATAGTTACATGTTATTTTTCTCATCAAAATGAATAAACTCTTTACGAAGAAACATATTTTGGGGCTATATTCTTAAACGAGGTACATTTAAAAATTAAAATAGGAAGAATGGAATTCTAAAGGTAGTTTATTTCCTCATGTACTCCTTAGGAAGAAACATATTTTCTACTCCTTACGAAGAAACATTATTTTTAAGTATACCACGGTTTTGAATCCCCATATTAATTATGTATTTTTTTTATTTGATGAAAGACTGAAGTGCCTAAACAATTAAAAGACGATGGAGTGCCTAGGAAATGTAATAATTTGAACATTGCAAATAATAAAATACATCGTTGACTGCAAGACGGACAAGAACAAAGTTATAGGGGGCTATGATTCCATGAGAGAGGGAGCGGAATAAAGGGGCTCAGTCTTTACATTATATTTTATTTATCCACCTTGGAATTTTAGAGAGAAAGAAGTGGTTACATGAGCTTCTTTGGGAAAAGGCCATGTGGTTCTTGATTTCATGTAATTATATAAACACCTCTTGTGGATTGTTTGGAGGTTCTTCTCCATTCACTCTATCATTTGGTTCATTCATTCTTGATCTTGGCTGGGAAAAGAAAAACGAATTGTTGGGAAGGGAGCCATTGTTTGTTGGTTGTAATAATTACTGGTGTATTCCAACCATGAATCGGTGCATGCATGTCTGAGATGCATTAACATGTGCTAAACTTTGTTCAGAGCTGTGAATCCTAAGAGTCCCAGCATGGAGATTCTTGACCAGATGCACTGGAGCCTTGGAAAGAAGTGAACAGCCTCAGGGACTGTGTGGCAGTGAAGGGGGTTCATTGTCTTTGGGTGGTGTAGGCTAGAGAAAAGAGAGTTGGTGTACTTTGGATTGTTGTGTGTTGAGAAACATGTGAGAGCATGAGTGTTGACTGGTTTGGGAAGCTAAGTGTCGCTCTGGAACCCATCCTTGTGGATTCATAGCCCTGGTTCGAGGCCCGAGGGTGACCTGTTGTTGAGAATTGGAACAACGACGTCTAAGGTTGAATGGAACGTCCTTGGTCTGCAACCAGTTGGTGACTGGTTTTGTTTAAGATAAGTGCTCTCTGTCATGGTTTCCTTTGCTTGTATATTTATTTCCACTGTATTATTTATTATCTCTGAGATTCGTATTTATAATGTGCCTGCTTGTTGGTCATTGTTGTGCATGGCATGTTTAAGCTTTCTTTTTTAAGTCTAACATGAATCTTGATTATTGCAAGTACGACTATTGCATTTCTTTCATGCTTCTTTATTACTTAATTGTTATCAGAATTCGAAATTGGTTCAAGAAGTGCGTTTTGAAGTAGCGTGGCCCATCCATGAAATTGGGTACGTTACAGATTGGTATCAGAGCTTTTGGTTCAAACACCGGACTAGTATGGGCTAGAACAAGAGCGAATTTGGGAAACTCGTTGTTGTAGACTTCGATCTGAGCAAATTTGGGGAAAAACGAAAACATTAGAGAGAAAAAATTTCGAATTCATGGGCAGATTTGAATTTTAAATAACTCGGAATTGTTTGAGAAGTTAATGGATTTGATCTGCAGAGTTGCAGAGCCGAATTCAACCTGGAAGGTCGAAAAAATCGTATTTTAATGATTTTTTTAGCGTGGGGAAGACTTCAAAGAATTGACGATCGAGATTGTGTTCAATCTCGAGATCAACGTCCTAAATTCATCCTTGAAATTTTTAAAAATTTGTAATGTTTTCAAAGTTTGGCAAAGTTACCAGATCAATGGCTGAGATTCATTTCAACAGTTTGAAAAATGAGAAAGACCGATGGTTCGTATTTGTTTTCGGCCATTAGGGAAGTCAAAGAAAATCAACGGTCAAGATCATCAACCCAAATTTACCTGGGATTTTGCCGAAATTTCTAAGTGTTGAAGTTCGCCAACAGACGATGGTTGGGGATCGACGAGTTTGGTGAAGTGTTGAAGTTCACCAACAGAAATTGTTCACTGTCGATGGTCGGGGATCGACAAGTTTGGCGAAGTGTTGAAGTTCGGTCAAAAGAAATCTTCGATCGTCGATGGTCGATGATCGGGCATCGGCAAAATTAGGGCAAAGTTCAAATTTTCTTCCAAGAGAAACTATCGATGGCCGATGAAGGAAAAAAGGGTGATGACGTATCATGCCATGTCAGCATCCACGTGTCATGCCACATCAACCAGTTGATACCTCTGGATGACCTGTCATGCCATGTCAACATCCACGTGTCATGCCACAGCAGCATAGTTGCCACGTGAATGAAGAGATGGTCGATCATCAATGGTCGGGTTCGGCGAGATTTGTGAGCAACCCCGGTTTGCCAAGGGAAATGATCGATGGTCGATGATTGGGCATCGACGAGATTCGTGGGCAACTTTTGGTTTGCAACGGAAAAATGGTCGATGGTCGATGATCGAGCATCGAGGCGATCGATGGGAAAGTTGGTTTATAGAAGAAATCATCGATTGTCGATCACCGATAGAGAGCAAATCAACGATCCAGATTGCTTCTCATAGTTTCAAAAAAAAAGTCTGGAGCCATTTTCTTATTTTGGCCATAACTGGAGCAGATTAAGTCGGATTGAGATGAAACTTAAGGGTTTTGTCCGTAGAGAGGAGATCTACAAAAGTGCCAGAGAAGGCCATTGTCCAATTCTGCTTGGATTTGTCAGAAATTGCAAAATAGTGGTTTTCAAAGATTTGGGTCCAAATCGTTGGCAGTGGTACAAATTAAGCTGAAATTCTTGAAGAGAGTCCAAAAAGCAGACATGGAAATAACCCATGAGAGAACTAAATAAATTCTAAGCGGATTGGAATGGGGATGCTGAAATAGGCCAAAATCCACTATTATGGGTCACTTTTGGGGATTTTTGAGATTTTCAGAGGAAAAGTTTTAAGTGACCCCAGATCACAAAACTGAAAAATTTTATTTACTCAACTTTTTATATACTCTTCAAGACAAACAACTTTGGTTTAGTGAAATTTTTCCAGAAGTGCACAGATTGAGAGATAGTCAGTTTTGTCAAAAATTATGTCTGGAAAAAAGGGTGAAAGTGGACAAAGTTGTTATTTCCAGA
This sequence comes from Picea engelmannii, assembly GCA_009831015.1. NCBI lineage: Eukaryota > Viridiplantae > Streptophyta > Pinopsida > Pinales > Pinaceae > Picea > Picea engelmannii. The sequence continues at coordinate 27,110 of ML805091.1, read as the reverse complement.
TTGATGCAGTTTTTTACTAGAACATCAAATTGAAAGTTTGAGAGTTGTTATGAATTCTCTATCATTATTATTATCTATGTCTCATACAAAATTTTCTCTAGTTCCTGACATATTTTCTTCTGCAGTTGATAGAAGTTGGTCTTTCAATAAAATTACACCAGTGGAGAAAATGCACAAATGGGGTGAAAATGGCTTTCACCGGAAACCATAACTTTCAACTCAAAGATCGGATTAGGGCATGAGTATAGTCGTTGGAAAGATGATTTAGAGGAGAATAACTTGGAATTATTAGAATTTGGAAGATTATGATATAATTCTTCATGAGTTGAGTAGACAAAGGACCTGTAGCATTAATTGACAATTTTTTTTATGATATGCATAATTTTAACAAAATGGTTGCTTGCACATCTTGCAGAATTAAGGGATATAAACATATCAGTTCAATATAAGAATGCAGATTTGGGACATGGAGGAAGGAGAGGGAAAATCCGGTGATAATAAAGAAGCCAAAGGTCAAAATATCAGTGTTGGTAATGCAGAGACGGAATCAAATGGGCACAGGAGCAGAGGGGAACAACAAACATTAATAGAGACTGTTGGAAGCCTGAGATTAGAAGTGCGGAGCTACAAAGCAAATAATGATAAGATGATGAGAGAACAACACCAAATAAATGCTCAGATGATGCAAAGCCTAAATCAATTGCATGGGTAAACAAAGAATGGATCAGACTCAAAGCAGGAGGAAAAAGAAAGATATCATGAGAGAAGAGATAACTACAAAGGAGCCAATCATTTAAGAAGTGCTAGTAAAACTCATAGACATCACTCACCTCCTTACTCAACAAGGATATTTTATGCATTTGAAGACTCCATAAGTAGTCCAGAAGTGTCTCATGTTAGGCACCAAAGAAGAAGATATGAATTAGACAATTTGAAAGGAGAGTTGAGAAATCTTAAGCCACCATCCTATGATGGTGAAAGAGAAATGGTAGATGACGTTGAAGCCTGGTTGCTTGGAATCGAGATGTACTTTCAGTTGCACAATTACTCATCTAACCTAGAAGCCAGAATTTCCACATACCATTTACATGGAAACGTTGCTATGTGGTGGGATCAATTCAAGCAAGTCGAACACATTAATGAGAGTAGGATCACTTGGAAGCAATTCAAGAGATATTTTCAGAAGGAGTATTTTTTCAGAGCACTTCTATGACAGGAAGATGCAAGAGTTCTTTGAACTCCGGTTGGGAAGCATGACCATGGAAGAATATGAAAAGAAGTTCTTGGGATTATTGAAGTATGTGGGGTTTATCAAGGATAAGAAAGTAAAGATACAAAGGTTTTTGAGTGGACTGTCATCCTTTTATAAAGAGAAGATTCAATATGATGAGCCCAGAATTTTGACAGAAACCATTAGGAAGGCTAAGTACCTGTGTGAGCAAGGCAAGGGCAAAGAATCTCTGCAAAAATCTTGGAAGGATAAAAAGAAGAAGAAATATGTTCAGAGAAGGAAGGGATTCAAACCTCCTTTCAACAAAAACAACGCTAATAAAAATCAGCAAGATCAGTCTGCTAAGAATGAATCCAAGAAAGAAGACTCCTTGGGAAAAAGGGGAAGACCACCAATCCAATGTTGGGGATGCAAAGAAGATCACATGTACAAGGATTGTCCTCACATAGAAGACAAAATGAAGACCATGCACAACATCCAAGAGGCTACGACAGTAGAAGACATGGGAAGAATATATGCAGCCTTAGAAGATCGACAAGCAGAGTACCAATATAATATGATCGAAGTGGAAGGTAAGTTCATTAATCAATCTGTTGCTATTTTAATTGATTCAGGAGCAACCCATTGTTACATTGATCCTAAAATAGTGGACAGATTACATTTGGAGAAAAGTAAGCTTGAAAAATCAAGTTTGGTTCAGCTAGCCACTGGAACCAAAAGAAGGATCAATGAGATGGTCAAAGGTTGTCCAATAAATCTAAATAGAGTGAGTACTAATGCTGACCTAAACATCATACCATTGGGATCTTATGATATCCTAATTGTAATGGATTGGTTGGACAGGCATCATGTTGTCATAGATTGTCATAACAAGACATTTGCATGTCTAGATGAAGAAGAAAAACAGAGCACTATGAAAGGAATTCCAAGACCCATTTCTATAAGAGAGATTTCAACCTTACAGCGAAAGAGATGTTTCAGGAAAGGATGTCAGTTGCATAGTTTTAAAAACCGGTCTAACCGGAACCGGAACCGGCCGGTTTGACCGGTTTGATGGTCGACCGGTTCGAACCGGTCAATAAACCGAACCGGTCGACCGGTTTATGACCAAACCGGCCGGTTTATGACCAAACCGGCC
>ML805091.1:0-13971 GCA_009831015.1 Picea engelmannii | reverse complement strand
AAGGCTCATGTCGCAGAGCACACAAAAGAGGAGTCAACCTTCTATGCATTTATGGCCACGACACAAGTAGATCAGTCCAGGTCATCTGCTTGGTTCATCGATTTAGGGGCATCATGACCCTTCACCAATAGGTAGGATTGGTTCACAGAGTATTCACCTTGTTCATCCAAGGATTCTATGATCTTCGGTGGTGGGGGGGAGTATACTATAGTTGGCACAGGAAATGTGCATATTTTTTTTGGAGGGAAATGCTCATGTTCCTCAATGTCTACTATATGCCAGGTATGGATCTTATTCGACTTTCAGCTCGTCGGATTATGAGGCATGGCCCCCATCTAGATGTCAACTTTAGCAATCACAAATGCTACATAGTTGTCAGGGAGACCAAGAAGACTGTTGCACTTGGTGTGAAGGACCACAAGTTGTTTAGATTGGTGGATATTGGATAGGTCAAAGAGCATGTGCTAGCAGCTAAGAGTGCATCTAATATCAATACCCTATGGCATCAGAGGTATGGGCACCTCAAGTTGTCCTACCTCTCTTAGTTGGCATGAGTGAAACTAGTAGATGGGCTTCCAGACATTTCACAGAAGATCCAGGGAGTTTGCGGAGCTTCCCAGACAAGGAAGCAACATAGAATGCCATTTGATGAAGGGCAAGCTTGGAGAGCCCAAAGAGTTCTTTAGTTGGTTCATGCAGACATATGTGGACCAATGAACACAACATCAATCACTGGTGCCAGGTACTTCCTTCTGTTTGTTGATGATTTTAGTAGGAAAATGTGGGTGTATTTTTTGAAATTAAAATCTGACATGTTTAATGAATCTCAAAAGTTAAGAGCATTAGTAGAGAAAGAGTCGGGTTGTCAGATTGCCTCTCTTAGATTTGATAATGGTGGGGAATTTTGCTCAAAAGAATTCAATAACTTTTGAACTAAACATGGGATTGAAAGACAATATACTACACCCTACACTCCACAATAAAATGGAGTGGTTGAGAGGTGAAACCGTACTATCACAGAGATGGCCAAGTGTATGTTGCAAAATAGGTTTGTTCCAAATATGTTTTGGTCTGAGGCAGTTTTCACAGCGGTATACCTGTTGAATAGATATCCCACGATGGCGGTGAAGCAGAAGACCCTAGAGGGAGCATGGTTTGGAAGAAAGCCCAAAGTAAGTCATCTTAAAGTCTTTGGTTCAATTGCCTACACTTGGATTCTAGCTGAGAAGAGAACCGAATGATCCAAAGAGTAAGAAGTTGATGATTGCATGGTACAATGACACTCATAAGGCTTACAGGTTGGTTGATACTGACACTGATAAGGTGAGCTTCAACAAAGATGTAGTTGTTGATGAGGAGGTTGGACCTTTCCAAATTTCTCCTGACTATTGAATTACTGAGAAGCCAAAAGTGGTTGAGGATTAAGTTGTCAAGCTTTAGGTAGATCCACCTGAAGGGGTGGAAGATTTCGAGCATGGGGAGTCTCCTAGATTAGTAATTCTGATCCAGATACAGGTGGCTGAAGTCATGGTGGCAATACTGACTTGGATGAGGAAGATCCCAAGAAGAGACCCAATTGGTGGCACAACACCATTGGAGATGTTCGAATAGGCGAAATGATCGAGGGACGATCATCGAGAGGAAAGAGAAAACAAACAACAAACACAATCAACTTTGCTCTTATGGCCAATATTTAGGAGATCTACGAGCCACAAATGTTCGAGGAAGCACAAGGGAGAATTGAATGGGAAAAGGCCATGGCAACCGAACATGAGAGTTTGATGAAAAATCAGACTTGGGATCTCACACCACTTCCATCAGGGAAGAAATCCATTGGCTGCAAATGGGTGTTCAAGGTCAAGTACAAGGCAAATGGTACACTTGACAAGTACAAAGCACGATTGGTTGCAAAAGGGTTCTCTTAGCGAGAGGGGATTGATTATGAGGAGACCTTTGCTCCTACAACAAAGTTGAGCACCATTCGTCTTGTTTTAGCCATAGAAGCACATAATGGTTGGAAGGTCCATCAGATGGACGTAAAGAGTGCCTTCCTCAATGGGGATTTGGAGGAAGAGGTATACATGTATCAACCGCAGGGGTTTTAGGTTTCAAGGAAGGAGCATCTGGTTTGCAGACTGAAGAAGGCTTTATATGGTTTGGAACAGGCACTTAGGGCATGGTACATCAAGATCGACAAGTATTTGGATGAACATGGGTTCCAATGGAGTCCTTCAGATTCCAACATGTATGTCAAAAGAGTTGGTAATGATATCATCCTTCTGGTCATATATGTAGATGATATGATTGTTGCAGGTAGTGAGGCAAGTGCAATAGCACAGATCAAATTAATATGAGCAAAGCATTTGACATGACAAATCTAGGCCTCCTACATTACTGTTTGGGTGTAGAAGTGTGGCAAACAGGTAGCAATATTTTTTTCTCGCAAACAAAATATGTCAGGAGTTTGTTGGACAAGTTCAAGATGACAGATTGCAAATCTCATCTACACCTATGGAGAAAGGGTTGAAACTTTTAGCCAAAACTGACTCTAAGGCAGTTAATGAGTCAATATACAGGAAACTAGTAGGTAGTTGGATATATCTTACAACCACTAGACCTGATTTGAGTTTCGTTGAGAGCTTCATTTCCAGATTCATGACATTGCCAAAGGTAGAGCACTAGACATCAACGAAGCGAGTGCTGAGATATGTGAAAGGGACACTTGACTTTGGCATTCTGTACAACATAAGCAAAGACCCCAGGCTATGTGGTTATACAGATTCAGATTGGGCAAGTTCTATTGATGACAAAAAATCCACTTCTGGATATGTTTTTAGCCTTGGCACGGGTGCAGTCACATTGGCGAGCAAGAAGCAACATGCATTAGCCCTTTCATGAATAAAAGCATAATATTGAGGAGCAGTGAAAGGAGCATGCAAGGTAGTTTGGCTCAGGAGGATGCTTTCAGATATGCAGATGCAAGAAACATAGCAAACACCCATGTTTTATGACAACCAAGGGGTGATGAAACTTGCCACGAATCTAGTCTTGCACGAGCGTACCAAACATGTTGAGGTACATTGCCACTTCATCGGGTATCTTGTAAAAGATGGGTTTATCGAGCTGTAATATTGTCCTACAAAGGATCAAACTGCGGACATTCTCACCAAGGCTTTGTGTCCTGAAAAATATGTAAAATTCCAGGATAAGCTTGGTGTAGTTAGTAGATTGACCATTAAGGGAGGGTGTTAAAATAAATGTTAGTTTATAATGGTCAACTAGATATTAGACTTGGGCATTAATAAAGTCAATTTGACTTTAGGTTAGTTTATGCAGTTATGTTTTATTTCACTTTGTCGGTTTATCCCACATTCATAAAGTGGATTGAATCGATTTGATTGTAGCCCTATATAAGAAAGCTTTCGCTTTCTCATTTAATATACAATATAGAGAACTCTTTTGAGTTATCTTGGTTTCTTTATGTGCTCGATTTTTGTAGTATCTAACTTATCACCATCAACTACATCGTCATCATCAACATCATCATCATCCTATTCCACATCAAGTTCCTTCTTACCATTATCCACTGTATGTTGTTGCAAATCATCACAAAGAAACTTTGTACTCACAATTGTAATTGGTTTGGAATATTCAGGAATATGAAAGAAGTTGGACTCATTCTTTCCATATCCTAAGCCAAATTTGTTCCTGTTGGATTGTAATTCTTCCCAAGGTCTGATAAATTTATCCGGATTCTCAAACTTATCCTTATCCTTATTATTGCCTTTATCCAATTCTTCATTTGCCTTTGTAGTGTCATCATCAAATGTCACCGTTTGATTCATAGTTGGATGATGCTCGATGCCCTCATGGTCACTTTCAACAATGATTAATCCAAATAATGGATTATGTTGAAGAAATATGGATTCAAAATGTTGATGGTGAAGAATTTGCAATTCATCATTTAACAACCTGTTATGAGTTTGAAGTAGATTAATCTTTTTGTGAATGATGTGCATACATGTAGCCACATGACTTAATGAAGTTTGCTGATTTGAATAGTTGATCCCGGTGTAGTATTAATTAAAGTGTGTAGAAGACTAAACAAGTCTTCGATATTCGCCATCATGATCCAAAGAAGTTCTACAAGGACCACAAACAATGTGTCTCAAAAAAACTGTCAAGTGCCTCAAACATGACCAACTTGTCACAATGCTAAATAGTGACCAACTAGGAACACCATACAAAGAACTTCATCATCACACACATTGGATCTCCATATTCAATTTCGGGCCAGATCAAATCACTGTAAATAAATTGTTGGATTGCCAATAATTCATAAGGGCTTATTGTAACTCCATTATGTTTCTAAGGCTTCCTAGATCATAAACAATACTCTAGAGATTGACTCAGAATGGAATCAATTATTTCAAGTTTGACTCAAAAAATCGACCAATAGAGACATAGAAGCGACCTTGACTTCAAAGACTTTCAAGACCTTCCAAAATAATTGATTACAAGTGACCTTCTTGATTACAAAATACGTCAAAGTTTTGTATTGATTGTTGAAGTGCAAGTTACTTTATTTTGTATTGATTGTTGAAGTGCCAATTGTCATTAATTTCTTTATCCCTGTGCCTTTCTTCTTTAAATTAATTGCCTTCTTTGCATGTGGTGATTTGAATAAGCATGGTTGTTTTAATATGTTTGGTCAAGATAAGAAAAAATGCATCAACACCATCATAATCCACCAATAAACACCAAGAGGTGCACACACAGTTCTTGAGACCCCCTTATTAAATTTTGGGCAGGTCTACGATAGAAGACAGAAAAATCAATTTTATTGTGTCACTATCTTTGGAGATGTTTGTGCTTATCAAGAGCCTACAATGTCTATTTATAACTTCTTACAAATTTTGCTCCCCTTATATCTTGAAAACACCTTAGATTTCCAAGCTCAAAAGTGCCATTAGAGCTTATAGCCCAAGTACAAAGTTTTGCAAAGTGCAATCCCCTTTACAAATTCCCCCCCTTTTTATCCAGGTTACAAAGCCCAGGGAAAACCTTTGAATCTTTTCCAAGGTACCCAGGGTAAACCCTAGAATATTCAGGGCACAAGGTTGGTCAATAACAGGGCACAAAGCCATTACAATAATATACTCGTTAAGAGCTCTGCATGTCACCAACAGGAATTGAACCTGGGTAGGGAGGACAACAATCATTCCTCCCAACCACCTAAGCTAAACTTGATTGACATCTTACAAATCCCTTATAACTCCTTTACAAATATTTCCTCAAAGAAACCACCTTTAGAGCTCCAATCTTCCTATTTTAAATGTCTAAAATGAAAGATTTGATCAATCACATTTATTTGATTAAGTGACCCTAGTTCATTTAAGAATATACTAAAAAATAATGTTTCTTCATAAGGAAGTAGAAAATATGTTTCTTCCTAATGAGTACATGAGGAAATAAACTACCTTTAGAACTCTATTCTTCCTATTTTAAATGTACCTCGATTAAGAATATAGCCCCAAAATATATTTCTTCGTAAAGAGTTTATTCATTTTGATGAGAAAAATAACATGTAACTATATAAACTTTCTCCAATCCAACTACCATTTATTTCAAAGGCTCCTTTTAAAGCCTTCACCTTGTTTTTGTAGCTTTGTTGATTTATGGAGGAAATGGTTCTGAATATAATGGTTGTCCATACATTGTTCAGACTCTACTTTTTGACTTCACAGATTCTCTCGCTTTGCGCATGGTCAATGTTGATATTATGGTAGTTGCGGGAGGTATTAACCTCTTCATGTAACCTTTGACGAGACTAGAATATTTCGGGAAGCAAGAGAAACCCTAAAACGTTGGATAATAACCCTAGAAGACAAGTCGGCTCAAGAGAATAATTAATATTGAGTTATTAGCCTCCAGGAAGAGAAGTCGGCCCAGTCAAGTGAGTTGGAGATGTATAAATAGAGGGCGCTAGAGCTCATTTGGACTCACACACTCTCACAGCTGCATAAGGACAAGTGGTGTGCATGACTGGAGGAGAGCTACAACTGCTGCAACGGTGATTTAGTCTTTGGTTATGGTTGGACTTTCTGCTTGGTTATGGTTGGACTTTCTGCTTGGTTATGGTTTGGACTCTCTGCTAGGTACGCTACCTTGGTTGGCTATTGGTTCTAGGGTTTGCTTCTGACATTATTTTGTCTGTCAAGGTTAAGGTGCTCGGGGTTGGCATTTGTGCCTATGGTTGGGTGACAATATTGAGATATTGTCTACGGTGAAACGAGCACACCTATTATTCTAACAGGTTATGTGCCCACACTATCTTTGGACAGTCTAACCACTGGAAGGTAGATTGGGAGGATTTTCTCAGTTGCAGTCAAAGTTTTGCTGCAACAACGAAACCCTAACCCTTTTGTTGAGGCACCTTAAGTGAAGCACTTGACCTAATTCTTGGATAACCTAGTGCGCCCTAGCCTAGCGCACCTCTTGGTACTCTCAACAAGCCAAGATGTCAAGTTTGAGTTGTTGGTCAAAGTCAAAGGTTGACCAAGTCAAAGCAGTCATGACTTACTCTATGAAGTCAGAAAACAAGTTAGAAGAGGTTTCTAACTTCAGAACATGGAAGACAAGGATTGACCTCATCCTTGCCAAGAATAAAGTGTTCGATATCGTGAAAGGCAAGATCATGGAACCACAGTTTGAAGCAGGAAAAGAGAAGGAACCTCAGAACGTGGCAGTCATGAAGACAAAAGACCTAGCATGAAGAAAGTGTATGTTGTGCCCAAGAGAGATCTACTAAAAGGAACATTATGAGGTTTACCAATCCTCTAGCAGCTAAAACTCTGGTCCAACAAAGACATTCTAAAGTTTACCGTCACAGATGGGTAACAAAGGTATGTTCCTATACATGTTCTTTTAATTTGTATCATTAGCATGAGTGTGTTTGTAGGGAATGTACAAGGGATCTTGTCCAAAGCAGTGATCTTGGATTCAGTGCATTCAAAAGATCAACACACTCTCCAGGTTTGACTTGATATATCTCCGGCTGTTATGGCATTATGAACTTCTAGTCAAAGTTATAAGCTAACTTTAGTCAAGATCTTATAAGGTTGAGATCGTGTTCTCTAACTCGGTTTTTTGTCAAGAAAGCATATTGTCTTGGATCTTTCTTTTGCTTCTTGTCTTGTTCTGGGCAGGTATCCCTGTGAAATATGTTGACAAACCTTTGATGAACAATCCTTGCAGAAGTTGTCATAGAAGAAGTTTATAAGGATGACACAATGCCTACAACAATTGTCGGTTGGGCAAAAACCAGAACAGGCTTGTGACACTTTGCAGAAAGCAAAGAGAGGTGTAGCAGGCATAAGCATGGACTCTCTCAGATAGAGGGAATTGATTGCAGAATTCCAGAAGCATGCAGTCTCAGAATAAAAACAAGGAAGTTCTAGATATTGCTCATTCAGGCATGATGCTGGATTAGGAGGGAGCTAATCCCCAATGATATGGTCCATTGAAGAATTCGTGAAGACTTATAAATGGAAGCTTTGATAGATACAAGGAGAGATTCGGGGCTAGAGGGTTCTCCCAGAAGGAGGGAGAAGACTATGATGATAGCTTGTTCCAGTAACCAGATATACCTCTACCTGAACCATTATATCTCTTGTAGTATCCATGGGTTGGAGTTTACATCAGATGGATGTAAAAAACTGTTCTTCTCAACAGAGTAATTGAAGAAGAAGCATATGTAGAGCAACGCCAAGGTTTTGAGGTATACCAGAAAGAGACCCATGAATGTAGATGGAAGAAGTCCTTGTATGGATTCAAGCAACTTGGTGCAGAGCCTCTCATGTACAACAGAAGCGTGGTGAAAACTTCCTATGACAGAGGAAGTGTATCGAAATAGTCCTTCAGAAGTCCAGGGTATTGGATTGCAAATCCATGGCAAACTCCCATGATGACAGATCTGAATAAGTTGAGAGACTATGATCCAGTAGACACGTCCCTGTATCGACAATTGAATGGATCGTTGATGTATTTGGAGAATACTCAACCGGATATTTGCTTTGCTGAGAAAAGAGTTCCAAGTGGAACCCAACCATGAGAATTGAATAATTGCAAAGCATGTCTTGAAATGTCTTTGTGGGACATTTGAGTTATGATATACAACTGCTTGAATTTATCAATTCAGATTGGGCAGGGAGTGCAAATAACAAAAGAAGTGCTTCTTGGATATGTTTCAGTTTGAGCTTTGCCATGATATCATGGGCTAGCAGAAAACATAAGTCTGTTGCACTCAGCACTGCAGAAGCAGAATATATTGCAGCTTGTGATGCTTGTACGGAAGCAGTGTGGCTTTGTAAGCCGGTTTTTGGACTGTTTGATCAGGTGCTGGATTCGACCGTGATATATTGTGATAACCAAAGCTGTGTGAAGCTCTCAGAGAACCCGGTGTTCCATGACAGGTCGAAGCACATTGAGATCAAGTACTATTTTCTCCGTGATAAAGTTCAGAGGGGAGAAGTAGTTCTCCAATATATCTCCACCGATGAGCAGATAACAAATATTTTGATAAAGTCTCTGTCCAAGATGAAAAGTTTGCGTACTTAAGGGACAAGCTGGACTCGTGGAGATGACTTCCTTATTGGAAAGGGAAGTGATTACTCCCCAGGTTGGGAGGGAGCACTGATATGTTATTGATATATGGACAATCATTTTCCAGTTTGGAAAATGGTCCAGGTTGGGTAGTCACTTTCCAATTCGGTAAGTGGTCCAAGATTCTTGATGGACAATCATTTTCCAGTTTGGAAAATGGTCCAAGTTGGGCAGTTACTTTCTAGTTCGGAAAGTGGTCCAAGATTTCTGACGGACAATCATTTTCTAGTTTGGAAAATGGTCCAGAACAGACAGTCATTTTCGTAACGAAAATGGTTCGATAGATTGTTGATGTACCATAGACAACGATTCCCCTTGTAGCCAGTGTGGGGGAATGGTCTAGGACAATCATTCTCCTTGGAAGTCACTCTAAGAAGTGGTCAAGCAGAATGGTCTGCCTCTCCGGGCAGTCATTCTTTCGAAGTTCATAGTTGTGAGCAGTTTCGAGGAATGGTTCGATAGATTGCTGATGTACCATAGACAACGATTCTTCTTGTAGCCAGTGTGGGGGAATGGTCTAGGACAGTCATTCTCCTTGGCAGTCACTCTTAGAAGTGGTCAAGTAGAATGGTCCGATATAGGAGGTTGGTGCAAGACAGTCATTCCCTAGGGCAGACTCATTCTCTCCAGGTTGCACTGTGATTAGTGCCGAAAGAATGGCCCAGTTAGGTTGAATGGTCCAGGTTCAACAATCAGGGACAATCATTCCCTAGGGCAGAGTCATTCTCCATGTTGCACTATGAATCGTGCCGGAAGAATGGCCCAGTTAGGTTGAATGGTCCAGGTTCAGAAATCAGAGACAATTATTCTTCTATGCTTGAGAAGAATAGTCCAGATAGCCCATGGCTGATGTTTAACTTTCTGAGGGCAGATGCTCTTCCAGATCTCACAGATGTGAGTGGAAGAATGGCCTAGATGAATCAATTTGTATCATTATATTGTGTATGCAGGATGATATAAGATGATATGATTGCTGTGGAGACTGTATGTCTTTGGACAGTAGTTGTATGCTATTGTGGTGGATGTGTTCCACTGGTAGTGACTGTGTGTCACTGGTTAGTAGCTGTGTACTACTAGGAGTGGTTGTGTACCATTGGATAGTAGTTGTATACTACTATGAATAGACACAGTTGTGTTCTATTGGATGGCATTGTAGAAGCTGTATGCTACTATCTGATTGCCATGGAGACTACCACTAGTATTGGAGATGATTGCCAACTAGATGGATAGTCAGTGTGCCGATGGACAGACATTCTCCAGGCGAAGAATGGTCTAGGCAAGACAAATTGCGGGTGGACAGACATCCTCCTTGTGGAGGATGGTCCAGGTTAAAAGATTGTTGGTGGACAAACATTCTCGCTGTGGAGAATGGTCCAGGTTGACAGATTGCTGATGTACCATGGACAACTATTCTTTTAGGACGTATGTCCGGATTAGAAGAATGGTCTGTCTCCTTGAGTTCACAGCGGTGACCAGAGTGGGGAGATTGGTACAGGACAAACATTTTCCCCGAGTTCACAGTAGTGGCCGGAGGGAAAATGGTCAAGGACAATCATTCTTCTAGGACGTATGTCCGGATTAGAAGAATGGTCCTTGTAGCCCATGGGGTGGTTTTCAGCATCTGGGAGGATTGACATTCTTCTAGAACGTAGGTCTAGATTAGAAGAATGATCCTTGTAGCCCATTACGGGGCTTTCAACATCTGTTGGGACAACTATGCTTCTAGGACGTATGTCCGGATTAGAAGAATGGTTCTTGTATCACTCTGTTGAGTAAGTGACTTACTCAACATCATGCCCGATTACTCAGATTTGACAATTGATTCACTTTGTGGGTGAATTAATAGACATAAAGTGAAACTATGGAAACTTAAGTAAAGTGGGTTTTTGAGTGAGATTCTGTTTGAGTGATCTCAACCATTGATTAGGGATGAGATGAGATGATCTCATCCACCCATATTTTAGGTTTCCTTATGCATCCTAAAGGAGGGCACAAGAGGCCAAGGAGAGGCCATTCACTCATTTGTTCACTCCAATAGTTTGAGAGAGAGCAAGAGTATGAGGTTTCAGGCAGAGGGAGAGGAAAGCTTGGGCACCTACTTGCATGGAGGGCTCATGGAGGCTTAGTTCCTTGTTTATTTACTGAGGAGCTTCTAATTTGAGGAGGACGCACTTGAGGAGGAGGGCGCATCAGCAGTGGGGAGGTCTTAGAGTTGTCAGATTGCAGTGAGATCTGTTTCAAAGGGAGGCCACACTTCAATATTAGAGTACTGTGGAGGGGTTTTCTGTTCAGAGCTTCCAGTTGGCATTTGGCTCAGTTTCAGTGGTCTTGGCAACATTTCTGGGGGCGCACCATCCTAGGGCGCTCTTGCTTGGTTTGGACTTGTATTTCAGCTTGGATCAAGATGCTATTGTATCAGGTTCATCTATATTTTGTACTTGTTGTATTCCACCATCTATTCTCTTCATATATAGACATATATTCCAAATTGGTTTTCCCCGGGGGGGTTTTATCCAGGGTCATGTTGACCAAAAATACCTGTGTTCAATTTCATGTGTGTTAGAGTTTAGAACTGCTTTATTTTCAACTGTAAAGATCTCTAGGTGTGTTACATTTATTTTAGTATGCATGTGCTAACCGTTGGTGACTAAAACTACATGCTAGAGCACATAAAATTGTGAATGTAACCGTAACAAATCAACAAGAAGTTCCTGAACTGTTGGTTGTCCTAAAACAACAACAAAACCTTCATTGATAGTTGAAACTTAGAGCCAACTTGAGGTCAAAGACAAACCTAGTTGGCAGCTTGATAGGACTTGGAAAATCTTTAGAGAGATGATGCAGTTGATGCTATTAGATGATACTGATAGTGGTGATGTTGCTCGTAAGTTGATCTACGTGGTCATGAGATAGCCTGTGTGGCTATGATGATGCTACCGGTTGAATGGTCTGTTTGTGCTCAAGACCATTGCCTTTAATACCTCCCTAGATAGGAGGGAGTGTTGATATTATGGTAGCTGCAGGAGGTATTAACCTCTTCATGTAATCTTTGACGAGACTAGAATATTCTGGGAAGCAAGAGAAACCCTAAAATGTTGGATAATAGCCCTAGAAGACAAGTCGACTCAAGAGAATAATTAATATTGAGTTATTAGCCTCCAGGAAGAGATGTCGACCTAGTCAAGTGAGTTGGAGCAGTATAAATAGAGGGCGCTAGAGCTCATTTGGACTCACACACTCTCACAATTGCATAAGGACAAGTGGTGCGCATGACTGGAGGAGAGCTGCAACTGCTGCAGTGTTGACTTAGTCTTTGGTTATGGTTGGACTTTCTGCTTGGTTATGGTTTGGATTTTCTGCTAGGTATGCTAGCTCTGGAGAGAGGTACGCTACCTTGGTTGGCTATTAGTTCTAGGGTTTGCTTTCGAAATTATTCTGTCTGTCAAGGTTAAGGTGCTCGGGGGTGGCATTTGTGCCTATGGTTGAGTGACAATATTGAGATATTGTCTACGGTGAAACAAGCACTCCTATTATTCTAACAATCAATTATTGTAGGCTTTATCTTTTTTTTTTTCTCTTTTTAATTTACGTGCATAAAGATGACAACATCAATCATAAATATCCACCTCCTCTTCCTCAAATGTTTATGGCCACTAAGTAAAGATCTGCATTCCCTTGATATATACGTAAATTCATACATTACTTAGAGGTGCGTGTAAATTCTTGTTCATCTCTATATGTTCATATAGAGCTCTTGTAGAGGGATTTGAATCCAGATTTCAGAAGCTTTAATTCTCGTCCAACAGAATCAACCCTCTAGTCCAATGTCAACAATTAAGCTGAGAGTAGGAATGCACTGTGGTAAGTGCATGAAAGAGATCAAGAGAGCACTCAAAAGAGTGGAAGACATAGAGATCTACAAAATGGACAAAGTCCAATTGAGGATGATGATTACTGGGGACGTTACGGCCAAGGGGGTGATCATCATTTAATACTCTTGTTGTGTGTTCATCATTTCATATGCTTACCCATCTGGTTTACAAGTTGGAGTTCCCTTGTCACAAAGGGAAACAAGAGCCTTAAGATTTCTTGAACATGGAATGTAATGTACCCAACCACCAAGGCCAAGCCACGTTACTTCAAAACGCACTTCTTGAACCAATTTCAAATTTTGATAACAATTAACTAATAAAGAAGCATGAAATAAATGCAATAGTTGTACATGCAATAATCAAGATTCATGCTAGACTTAAAAAGAAAGCTTAAACATGCCATGCACAACAATGACCAGCAAACAAACACATTATAAATACGAATCTTAGAGATAATAAATAATACACAGTGGAAATAAATATGCAAGCAAAGGAAACCATGACAGAGAGCACTTATCTTAAACAAAACCAATCACCAACTGGTTGTAGATCAAGGACGTTCCACCCAACCTTAGATGCTGTTGTTCCAAGTCTCAACAACAGGTCACCCCCGAGTCACGGCTACGAATCCACAAGGACGGGTTCCAGAGTGACACTCAACTTTCAAAAGCAGTCAACACTCAAGCTCTCACATGTTTCTCAACACACAACAATCCAAAGTACACCAATGCTCTTTCTCCATCCTGCACCACCCAAAGACAATGAACCCCCTTCACTGCCACGTAGTCCCTTAGGCTATCCACTTCTTTCCAGGGCTCCAATGCATTTGGTCAAGAATCTCCATGCTGGGACTCTCAGGATTCGCAACTGTGAACAAAGTTTAGCACATGCCAATGCATCTCAGGCATGCAGGCACCAATTCATGGCTGGAATACAACAATAATTACTACACCCAACAAACAATGGCTCCCTTCCCAACAATTCGTTTTTCTTTTCCCAACCAAGATCAAGAATGAATGAAACAAATGATAGAGTGAAAGAGTGAATGGAGAAGAACCCCCAAACAACCCACAAGATGTGTTTATATAATTACATGAAATCAAGAACCACATGGCCTTTTCCCAAAGAAGCTCATGTAGCCACTTCTTTCTCTCTAAAATTCCAAGGTGGATAAATAAATTATAATATAAAGACTGAGCCCCTTTATTCCCCCCGTCTCTCGTGGAATCATAGCCCCCTCTAACTCCGTCCTTGTCCGTCTTGCAGCCAATGATGTATTTTATTATTTGCAATGTTCAAAGTACTACATTTCCTAGGCACTCCGACCTCTTTTAATTGTTTAGGCACTCTGGCCTTTCATCAAATAAAAAAAATACATTATTAATATGGAGACTCAAAACCGGGGTATTACATTCCCCTCCCCCTTATTTTGGCA
>ML805090.1:147138-162547 GCA_009831015.1 Picea engelmannii | reverse complement strand
TTTTGTCACAAGAATCAATGAAAGGTTTGAAAACTCATGATCACCAACAGGTCAGATGGGAGTTGTCGGTTTCCTTTTTCAGCCTGCTCAAAGAAAGTGTGCGAAAATTTCAAATAAGTAGACAATTATTGGATTGGCTTCACTAGCATTTTCGTATCATTTGATTCAGTGGGAATTTTTTAGTAGTTACAGTAGGTGATGTATATAAATAAGCTTGAATTTGAGCATTAGATTACAGTGGTGGTTTTTAATATGTTTTCAGTTCAGTTTTGAATCCAGTATGGTTTTGTTTTAAAGCATTATGACTCCATAGCCCAATGAATGAACAAGCGGTTTTTGTTTCAGAAAGCTGCAAGTAAAGTGACAGGGTTCAGAGTTTGATAAGGATGATTTCAGGTCGCCCAATGGATGAAGGCACGTGGTCTATTGTTCTTGGTGCTTTACAGAAAAGCACCATCCCTAGATGGAGCCTATGTTGGAACAAATATTGAAATTTTGGATTTCGGTAACTTAGGAGGGAAAAATTTATAGTGTTTAGCTACCGAAAGTGCAGAATTTTGGTAGCTTAAATATCGGGTTTCATATGCCATTAGTTGCCGAAAGTGTATCGACCGAGACCAAGCGTTCAAGCACCACGCATCAAGCCACATGGAGGAAGATCTCACAAGTAGGTGCGAAAAGAATGCAATAAACGGAATAAAATCACTATAATAGGGCTTAACATAAATGCCACGTCACCATTTCGGGGTTTCGACCATCGGAGGTTTGGCCGACGTAAATATTTTAACCACTGCTCTGTTTCTCGAAACCCGAAATCCTGAAATAAGGGTTTTGGGACTTTCGATGGCTTACGGTGCTCCGAAATCGCACTGTTAGCCACCGAAATCCAGGACTTTCGGCAGCTAAGATACCCTTGTTTTCGGCCTGTTAGCCACCGAAATCGCAGATTTTTTCCAGTGACTAAACTACCTTAGAAAAAGTCAGTTTTCTCAGCCGTGGAGAGGCCATTTTGCGCGTTCAAATGGCCTATTGACATCTACAGATCCTAATATTTCCAGTGGTGCATTCAGATTTTCATTTGGAGCTTGGGAAGGCAGTCAATAGTACCCCGCAAGATGAGTTTCGTTTTTAGAAATGTGGCGTTTTTTACTATGCTGAGTCATCATTTTCAAATGATGATTCTGAGCGATTGGAATATCATTTTGAGAAACGGTCGGAGTTTTTTTTCCCTAACACATCATATATCAATAAAATCTCTCGATTTTCCTACAGGTGTCACATATTGGGAGAATCAAATCCATCTCCGAGCCCTAATTTTCGGATCTCATATTTTCCTGTTTTGACACATGTTTGTAAAATGCAGATCTGGGGAAAATGGAAATGGATCTCAGGGAACTGAGAGAGGTTTTTGCTCAGAACATAAATATGCACAAAATCCTCTTTCAGTTTATACATATCTGTCACGATTCGAGAGATACAAAACCATAACCGCAGCCACAGTTTTCAACAGTTTGGTTCATTTTCTAATGGCAGAAAGTTTCCAAAATTGATGGTAATTGTTGTTGTCTTTTGGGAGGATTTCGACCTCAATACCTACATGAGATACCTGTTCATTTCCAAGGAGGGATTTCTTTGTAATTCAAATCGTTTTTCAGTTATTCGAAAGCGGGGGGAAAAGACACACAGGAGTAGTACTCCTGGGCTGTAGCTTTCATTTTCAATTTAATAAAAGATTGCAGAAGCATGTTTTATCCATATCAGAGATTCTTGTAATGTTGCTTGCAAAGTTTGTCCATTTTCTTAGTTTCAATATCACTCCATCTATCTTTTCTTCTCAATTTGTAACTATTTTGTAATAGAATTCATCCTCTGTTAGATGCTCTGTTGCAGACTGGTTATAGGTTGTTTCTTGCAGATATCAAGGTTCAAAATTCATCCTCTGCTAGATGCTTTGTCCCAACCATCTTTTTCCACTGATTTATGCTTGGAATTCACTCATCGCTAAGTGCTCCTTGTGTATTGACATGTTTTCTCTTTATTCTTCTGCCATACTTTTATAAATCCTTCTCTTTGTAATCATCTTCTACCTCACCTCTGTTCCATGGATTTCCATTGCCGAAACACTCTTATTATTTACTTGATTATTTGACTCCATGCCCAATGGACTACCTCCCGGTCCAACCCATCAACCCTAAAAAACTCAAAACTGTTTGTTACCCACAGATCTGCCCGCTGTTAAGCTTATTGGATATACTATCGTGACATATATTTGAGATATCCCTCTCGGGTTGGAAGGGGCAACTTCTAATCAAAAGTGGTTCGTGGTTATCTCAAAATTTACTTGCACGCAACCCAAATCAAGTTCTGAGTGATAACTTATTTTTTCATTTAAAATGTGCTAAGGCTTGGCTCAATTACAGCCTAGAGTCGACTCTTGCGACAACAATGGCTTAAAGACATCAGAATACATCTCTACCCTGAAAAAAATTTAACCCACAATTTTCTGCCAAGGAAAGTGCTCTGATACCACTTGTAATATTCCAGATATAAAAAGTTTGCAGAACAGAAATAAAATGCTAGAAATGGCAGATGAACAATAATATAACCAGAATAACACCACAATAATACTTAAATGATAACAGAATAACACCACAATAATACTTAAATGATAATAGAATAACACCAGAAAGAACACTTCGATTACTGAGAGCAATGTTCAAGGGCCTCTTCGAGGGGGCAACCTCCAGTCGAGAAGAGCTCTATTACAATAATTTCCAAGCTAGGGTTCACATACCCTCGAATCCTATTTATACTAAATATCTCTATCAAGAGAACCATCTGGAGGAAGATCCTTCTAGAAGCGAAATCTTCTATTAGGTTTTCTTACATTCGATTTATTCTACCTTTTTGCAAGGCCTTATTAATATTGACCTTTATTACATCGGAATACATTGTTATACCTACATAAGGGGTCAGGTCCCTAACAACTTGCCATAGTCAAATTGTAGACAGAGTCATAGTTTGATGGAATAATGTGTAGTTCTTGTAAAGACCTTTCCAACGAGCTATCAGGCACCTAAAACGGAGGTTGTATGCAAAAGTTACGACCCCGCGAAGTCGAGGCTCCAACTTACCCATCGGGGCCCACATAAATTTTGGCGTTTCATCTCCTAGGGTTATGTTTTTGGATGTCTAGGGTTTTGTCCTTCATGAGTAATGTTACAAAGGCCTCTAGAGCATCATTGTAATCATTCTTCTCAGACGAATGCACGTAGCAGCCACATCTCTTCTTAGAGATAACTACCACCATTCAAGCAAGTTGTTTTCAGTTCTGTTGTTTTACAGTTTCATCTTATTTTATTTATTCAATAGAATTTATTGTTCACTGGATATCTATTGTTGTTCTCCATATCTCTGTGTTATTGTAATCAATCTATTATTCATTTCGTTTCACTCATAAATCCGGATCAAGGCACCCCTCTATCTAATGATTGGTATACATATTCTCTCTTTTGGAGAATGAGGTGATCAAACGACATATTCAATAGATAATACAAAAGTGACACATTTGACCAAGCACCTGACCTTGCAGAAGCTCAATTGCGTTGGTTCACTAGAATGATGGAACATGACAATTTTGTGTTGACTATAGATCTGTGAACATAATCACATTCAAGAATTAGTATCCAATCTCCTAGATTGATGATCTTCTCAATCAAGTGAGGGCACCAAGTTTTTTAGTAAGATTGATTTGAAGTTAGGACATCACTAGGTGCCAATCAAACAAACTGTTGTGTGGAAGACAACCTTCAAGTCTAAAAGGTTTTTTGAGTGGTTGGTCATTCCTTTTGACTTGACTAATGCGCCAACAATGTTCATGGGGATGATTGGAAATATCTTGTGGTGATTCACCACTTGTTTTATGGTCATATATTTAGATGATATGCTCATATTTAGTAAAGTCTACGAGGAATATCTGAAACACATCTTGTTGATGCCCAAAATAGAGGTTTGAATCTCAATATACAAAACACTTTTGTAGGGCCGATAAATAGGAAAAGGGGAATGAAACCCAGATTTCTTTAAGTGATAAAACCAATTACTTGTAAGGAAAGTGATTTGTCAAAGATGTTAGTGGAACTCTTCCACATTACGAGTATTAAGTCTCCTTAATGTTCGCAGGATAAATTTTAATATGAGACTTATATTAGTGATAAATTCAATGTTAAATTAAAATTAAAATTGAAGTTATGAATTAAATTAAGATACAACTATTAAAATAAATAAAATGCTAATATTAAATGAACTAATTAAAACAAAGCATACATGAAATGGAATGCAACATTAGAATATAAACGAATATAAACCACATCTAAGGCACATTTCATACAAAATAATGAAGTAGAAAGCATGACACAATTTTTTTTTTAAAGCAAAAGGAAGAAAACTTAATGGTAATATAAAATAGACAAAGACGTAGCAGAGATGCTCATAATGACAATCCTTTTAAAAATATTGTCTAATTAAACAACTGGATAATAATAACCCAAAGACAAGGATTGATAATCAATGATGCCCATAATGATAATCCTTTTAAAAATAGTATCTAATTAAACTACTAGATAATAATAACCCAAGGATTGATAATCAGTGATGCCCATAATGGTTATCCTTTTAAAAATAGTATCTAATTAAACAACTAGATAATAATAACCCAAAGACAAGGATTGATAATCAGTGATGCCCTTAACAAGTGGGGCATTTATGTTCAACCATATGCCATTTGTAACAACAAATAAATCCAATAGGTAAAGTCTTGGATGATGCATTTATGTTCAACCATATGCCATTTTTAACAACAAATAAATCCAATAGGTAAAGTCTTGGATGATGAGGGCTCTTTGGGTAATCAACACCCAGATTGTTTAAAAGGAATCTACATATATGATTGTGTTAGTTTTCAAAGTATGGACATAAATGTGTAACCATGTATACAAATAAACAAATATATCTCTTATTTTCACCTTAAACCTTATATCTCTTATTTTCACCTTAATGTTTGACATTTGTTGTAAGCCATTTTCACCTTAATGCTTGACCTTTGTTGTAATCCATCTTGTCATTATAGCAACGTACTTGAAAAATTAATGCATCATAGAATTGAATTTCATGTGGCAAACTCAAGCATACTTGCCTCTTTTTCCCTCTTGCCTTTCCTCCTTATATAGAAGGTAGGATGGAAACTAAAGGACATAACTTCCTTTTGAATTTATATAAATATAAATTTCAGCATAATAATATTAGTTTTGGATGGTTCATAGTTGGAATGTCACTGATCAAATGTGGTGGGTTAAGATAACTAGGCAAACTAAGGGTCCAATCATGAAACTAATGTGGACCTTTCCTAGCCTCAAGAAGACTTAACATATTAGAGCTTCATTCAAATAATATTTTTTTTCCATTATGTATTTTCTTAAAAAAACATTTAGATAATAGAAAAATAAATATCAAGGAAAATATATTCTTTTTCATTTTTATCCAAACATAAATAACAACAAATACATATAGATGCATTTAAAACAACTATCTTTTGTAGCTTCAAAATATTTAACAATCTAAAATAAATATGTTCATGTTTGAAAATAATTGAACTTGTTTCCATTCAATCATACACCATTGTATGGTAAATATCAATGTAGGTAGCCTTGTTTAAATAAACAATGTCCTTGTTATGAGTAGGAATTTGAGTTCACTCGCGAATATCATTTATAGGTTGAGATGAAACTTTTTTTTGAACTACTAGTAAGGCCAATTTTTTTTTCTCCGAGCCTCACATTTAATCTCCATGATCATAATCAATGCAACATCAAAAATCATAAAAACATTAACTTAAAACCATGCATTCACTTACACTATGCATGTTATAGCCAGGGAGATCAATGCAAGAGAGGATATGTAATAGTTACAAAGCTTGTGCACAATTATTATGAATTATCGAGACCTTTCTAATGAATTATCAAGTGCCTAAAATGGAGTTTGTATGAGAAAGTTTGGGCCCCAGTAAGGTAACAGTCCAAATATTCTCCACATGTTCGAGTGGTGACCATGTTAGATAACTATAATTCAAATATTGGGAGTTAATAATGTAGGGTAATCCACTATAAACTTCTATAAGCATCATGGAGGTTCTCAAAGGGTTTAGAAACCCTAAATCTAACTTGAACTATAATTCTAGCTATCAAAAATCCAGCAAAAGGAGGGAAGAGGGTTCACTTTTCACTAGCTGCTCATTGTTCCATAGTATGGGTAACCCTGTGGAGGTGTTAATAGAGCAGAGAGATAAAAGAATATTTAGAGGAATGTAGAAGACCACTTTCTCTCATGTTTCATACTAAGATTGAAAGTTTTGTATTTTGTATTATAATCTCCATAATATAAGAAGATGAAATGCACAATTCTTCATTTAATGCTAGTTTTCCTGTATGGGTTTCAAGGGTCAATATTTGTGTTTTATTGTGTGTGTACTTTTATTGTAGTATATTTCATACGTCATAGTAGTTAAAGAATCATAATGGTGTCTTTTTACTTCTATTACAGTGTTACAAAATACAAAAAAGGTAGTTGCAAAGTTGAGCATAAGCTCACTGTAGTCATTTTAAGTTTATATTTATTCTGGTGAACTAACCATTGGAGTATCCAAAGAAATTTACAAATAATTTTGTCAATAAAGATGGTTTATTTGGGTGTTTGGTGCTTTGAGGCATATTATATGATTACCCAACTTAGAAAATCCAAATATGTGGGAGAGTCGTACCATGTTGATCTTGGGATCGACACAAGAAAGGTGAAGAAGATGTTGCAATCCATAGAAATGGATGAAGAGCACCAAAAAAAAACCATTGATGAAGACAAAAGGATATTTGTGAGATTGGAAGCTCAAGTAGAAAATATTTCGAGGATCATGGCCATACTCATGGATGATCTTGAGAATAATATATACCCCCTTTTGGACTATCCTAAATCTCACAAGAAACTAAAAAATCACGAGGACTTGAGGAAGGAGAAGGAAACTTTGAAGCTCATAAAAGGTGACTCCAATAACCAATCTTCTCAACACCTATTTAAGATGGAAGAAAAGGTTGAGATCAAGCCTTATGAAGGTGAGGTAGACATACTTAAATTCAATCATTGGTTGCAACAATTAGAACTCTGTTTCAATATGAATAATGTATTAGGCAAGTAAAAAATAGATTTTGCTAGACTAAAGTTAGAAGGTCATGCACAAACTTGGTGGGAGAGCCACACCGAGGCCCTTAGGATGGGGTGAGACCTAGTAGTAACTAAGAGTGAGCTATGAAAATACATTATCAAGTACCACTTTTATCCTATCATGTATGAAGAGGACCAAAAGATTTGATGGCACTATTATCGACAAAGAAGAGGATAGAGTGCACAAGAGTACACTACAGAGTTATGGAAGAAATCCATCCATTTAGAAATAGATACTCGATACCTAGGTGTGATCATCAAGTGACTAGGTGGTATTAACAATCACATAAGAAAGCAAGCTATGCTATTTAAACACAAGACCATATATGAGGTGATCTAGGTGGATATCAGTGGCCACCCACCTATTCCAATTGGCTCCTCTTGTCTGTTTTCAGTTCAACACGTTCTTTTGTACTTCATTGTAATCATGGGTTCTACA
This sequence comes from Picea engelmannii, assembly GCA_009831015.1. Lineage (NCBI taxonomy): Eukaryota > Viridiplantae > Streptophyta > Pinopsida > Pinales > Pinaceae > Picea > Picea engelmannii. Next base: position 154,839 of record ML805090.1, on the reverse strand, counting down.
CTTCTGGGGCTGCCTGAAGCCCTACACATATTCCAGGTGGATATTGGTGGCCTCTCACCTAATCCAACTAGATTATTTTGTATGTTTTCATGTCAACACATCTTGTTGTACTTCCAGGGCCGTTTTGGATCCCTAAACAATGTTTTTTTGACTCACCACAGTCAAACTGTAGATGGAGTTAGAGTTTTGTGGTGGAATGTGTAGTTCTCTGAAAGACCTTTCCAACGGGCTATCATGCACCTAAAAAAAAGGTTGTATGCAAAAGTTACGACCCTGGGAAGTTGAATTACCAACTTACCCATAGGGTCCCACATGAATTTTGGCGTTTCACCTTCTAGGGTTAGGTTTTTGGATGTTTTAGGGTTTTGGAAGTCATGAGTAATATCAAAAAGGACTTTGGAGCCTCATTGTAATCATTTTGCTCAGAAGGATGAGCGTAGCAACTACATATCTTCTCAGAGATAACTACCACCATTTGAGCAAGTGTTTTAGTTCTGCAGTTTTACAGTTTCAACCTATTTCATTTATTCAATAGAAGATATTGTTCATTGGATATCTGTGTTGTTCTTCATATCTCCGTGTTTATTGAATTCAATATATTAATCAGTTCGTTTCGATCCTAAATCCAGATCAGTGGTATCAGAGTGATCTGCTCTTCATTTATTTTTCTTTGTGCATGTCCCTGATAAGATCTGGGTGCAAGAAGTTGGGACTCAAACCAATCGATCCGTTGCAAGATCGGTCGCGTCGAGTCCAACAAAAACCCATGGGAGATGAAAAGAAATATGATGGAGTAGGAGATCCTTTTAAAATGTTGCTCGAGGAATTTCTTGCGCGACAAAGGAACAAAATGATGGACAACTTTGTGCATATCCTTCCACGACTGCCCACAAGAGAAGCATATTCATCAAGCAGCCATGAAACCCCCTTCAAGGTACAAGTAAATTTTGATATTCCATTATTTGAAGGACTGATAGATGCAAATGATGTAGATAAATGGTTGAATCTGCTGGAAGGGTATTTTTCGGTCCACAATTTTTCTGATAGGGAAAATATTACTTTTTCACTCCTTAAGGCTGTCCCCCATGTTAAGGACTGGTGGGACACTTACTCTAAGCAGAGGGAGATATAGGAATATGCAATATTTGTGGTTTCCCCTACATGGGATTCCTTCCATAATTCCATTAAAGAACAATACTATCCGTTTGGAAGCTACGAGGACCAGTACACCAGATGGACCACCCTGCATCAATAAAGGGACCAGACAATACCATATTTCACCAATATTTTCCATACCCTACGCACCAAATTGGGTATCAAACACTCTAAGCGACATCAAGTGCTCAAACACCACGACTATTTGCATAGATACCTCCAAACATAAATGGCATTTCTGGACATCACCTTATTGGGTATGGCTTATAGATACACTATCAAGATCGAACAAAAATTTAAGTAGAAGAGGCGAGAGTTTGGATCTGCAAACTCCTCATATCCGAAGTAGGGAAAAGGCGGCCCCAACCCACACATCAAGGGATAGAGAAGAGATTTCCACTCTTAGGACAACCATTCCAAGCCATAGCACAAGAAGGGAAATGAGAAGACGAAGAAGGACACACGAAAATGGTGTGAGTACCATAAAATCCCTTGGCAAAACACTGAAGAATGTTGCTCCAAGCAGTCACTCGTGGTCGAGCTGAAGGATTCTGAGTTAGAGTTCGATTCTGATTCCAAATCAAATCCCGAAGGAGGGAAGTGGATTATTGATCATGAACCCAGTGCCACTATCACTACCACCAATGTCCGACCAAGCGAACCAGAAGAACCAAAGGAAGGGGAATTCCTCTTTCACTCATAGATGTGAGTAAAGGGGGCTCCGCTTCATTTCATTGTTGATAGCGACAGTAAGAAGAATATTATTTTAGCATAGGTCGTCAAGCGATTGGACCTGCCAATGACACCGCACCCGCATCCCTACACCATCGACTGGCTTCGCCAAGGATGAGATATCTGTGTCAGCCAAAAGTGTCGTCTGCCCTACGATATCAAGCCTTTCAAAGATGAGGTATTGTGTGATATTTCTCCCCTTGAAGTTTGTGATGTTATTTTAGGACAACAATATTTGTGGAAGTGTCATGCTATGTATGAGTCTAGACCCCACAGTGTTATTATTACTTTGGGTAGAAAATTGTACAGGATACCAGAGGTAGTGTCGCCTACTGCTGTTTCTTTAATCTCTGCTAAGCAATGTAGTAAGGTCATTTCACTAACCCTAAAGTTTGTATTCTTTGTGATCCGTGCTCACAATAAGCAGAAGGTCACCACCACATTTGTGGCCTCTACACAGAACCTTTCTTTGCAACATAAGAAAGTGGACGGGATCATGGAAGAATACAGAGACATCTTCTCCTCACCCACTAGGGTACCAATGCACTGCCAAGTCAAGCATCGAATTGATCTGACCCCCGATGCACCTCTACCTAATGGTCTAGTCTATCACCACTTGTTGATCGAAAATGATGAAATTAGATGTCATATCCAAGAGCTTCTTCAAAAGGGGCACATCACACCCATCTCCTCCCCTTGCGGAAGCCCTATTTTACTGGTGCATAAGAAATACAGGACTTGGCGAATTTGCATTGATTACAGATCCATAAAAAAAATCATAGTCAGGAACTGATACCCAATTCCCAGGATTGATGACCTTCTTGACCAACTCAAGGGGGAAAAGTTCTTCATCAAGATTGACCTAAAGTCTGGCTACCACCAGGTTCCCATTGAACCAATTGATGTATGGAAGACAACCTTTAAATCTAAAGAAGGTCTCTTTGAATGGCTGGTCATGTCCTTTGGCTCAACAAATGCACCGACCACATTCATGAGGTTGATGGATGATGTATTGAGAACCTTCACCAACTCTTTTGTGTTAGTATATTTGGATGAAATCCTCATCTTCGACAAAACTTGAGAGGAGCACATGCAGCATATTCAACAGGTTTTGAGCACTTTGCGGCAACACAAGCTATATGCCAACTTGGGGAAATGCTCTTTTGGCATGCACAGGGTCTGATACTTGGGCTACACTGTTGATGACCATGGGGTACATGTGGATCCAACTAAGATCCAAGCCATCCGTGACTGGCTAGCCCCGACCACACTAATTGAGCTTCAGAGCTTCTTGGGACTGGACAATTTCTATCGGCGGTTCATGTTGGGATTATCCCATATTGCATGGGCCCTTATCTAGGTGACCAAGGGTGGTGGCAGGGCCAATTTCATGTGGGGGAAGGAACAACAATGAGAATTCGATGATCTGAAGCATCGCTTGTGCTCAACTCCAGTACTCTCCATGCCCAATCTGCATCAAGCGTTCGAGATTGAGATTGATGCATATGACTATGTTGTAGACACAGTTCTCACTCAGCACAGTCATTCGGTGGCATACCATAGTGAGATACTCTCAGATATTGTTCGGAAATACCCCAACTATGACAAGTAAATGTATTCCATCATACAATTCTGTCGTTAATGGAAACATTACATTCTGGGAAAGGAGACGATCATCCACACTGATCACAAGCCTCTACAGTTCATACAAACACAGGGGAAATTGCAGAATGACCGCCATCATAAGTGGTCCACCTACCTACAATAGTTCCATCTCAACATAAAGTATAACATGGGGATCTCAAATCGTGTCACTGACTGCCTCAGTCGACCTCCTGTGTTTTCCCTCACCACCGTGCTCTATTATTGTGGACATGAGGCATCTGAGTGGCCCCAAATTTATCAAAAAGATCTAGACTTCGCCACCACCTATCAGCGCTTGGGTATAGGTGTGACTATCACCGATTTTCACATTCAGGACAGACTATTATGCCATCTGGGCCATATCTGTGTTCCTACAAGCGAGCGTGCAAAGCTGATTTGGGAAGCCCACTACAGTCGTGTTGGCACAGGGGCAGACCCAGGGTTCAATGCTTAACAATGCACCAACAAAACCTCGACTACCGACCCTTTTGGAAACACCTGCGAAGCAAGCGAAGTCTCACCCGAGGTAGAAGTAGGGGGGGTTACAGGACATAGGTGTCTGTAACCAGGCTGGGACACAGATATGTGATAATAACACTTCACAGAGTATTCTGTTAATGCTTAGGAAGTGACATGCATTAGTTTATTCACCTTATGAACATCGCAGAACATATCTAAGATAGATCTAGTGCAATAACAACAAAGATTAATCATTTCAACTACTTAGCACTTAACACTCTAAATCAGATCTATCATTCTAACATAAGCAATGCATTTAAGAAACACATACATATGCATTACAAATCTAATCTAAGCACTAATCCAAACATAACAAATATAATCATTGCACAAAGAAAACCATAAGACACTAGATGTACATGGTTCACCCTAGTGTGGGGCTAGGTCCACCAACCACTTCACCTCTTTATTATTCGTCAATCTATTACATTCAGTTACTCCCGTGCACTAAGCCACAGAGTTGAGCTTCGCATCGGACATGATATCTGCACACTGAGCACTATATCCTCCTTCCAAAACTAGGTCAAGGCACAGAGCCAACTCTCTATCAAGCATAAATACTTAACACACATACATTCCCTTGCACAAAGCCACTTGAATTACTTGCAATTAGCTGTAAGACTTCTACTTCTACCATACTTTCTTCTTTAGTTATACTTTTACAAATCCTTACAATAGGGCCAAACATGGGGAGAAACTATGGGTCGACATCCATAAATCCATTACAAAAACCCTAGAGGACCCCTTATTGGGTCCACATAGCCCACAAAAATGGGTGAGATCCGTGATATCGGCTCCTCTTGGGCACTCCTTCCTTGACCAATGTGTCGAAGTCCAAAAGTGGGCCAACTCTGACCAATGTTTCCTCAAAACTTGGTCAAGGTCCAATAGTCCCCCAACACTCACCTGTGACTCGTCTCGAATCACTAAGATTTGGACAATGTTGCTTCAAAGGCCTCGAGCTTAACTCGAGCTGCCTCGACTTGCTTCTTCGCCTGAGCCTCCTGCTCAACGAGCTCCTGGATCATCTGCTCTGTAACAGGCCCTTCCAGACGCTATTCTACTGATGCAATCACTTGGTCCAATTGCGATCCCTATCCATCAATATCTTCAAACACCTTGCAAGCTTCATCTTGCACAGGTTGCATATTCTGCATGACTTCCATTAATTTTCCCTGGAGGTTAGTAATCTTCTATTATACTGCGCATTTCTCCTGGGATATTTTCATTATTTCTACTGCAGTGAGTAGCTTTATCTGCGCCTGCACTGAAAATTCCCGCTGCTGCACCTCCTGTAACTGCGCTTCAAACTTTCTTAGTTCTGGATCCTCAACGAGGCATTCATATGTTTGTGCACTTCTATCACTCAACTATTTTCATTCTGAGGCGAGGGTTCTTATCCTTATTAGTGTGTTCTTAGGGGTCTCCTCCCTCTGGTCATGCACCTCCTGTGGGGTGCTCGGTACTATTTGGGCCTCCAAATCTGTTACCCTGGCTTGAAGCTACTGGAGGGTCTCAGCGAGATTCACTACTTGAGCCTCGACTGACTCTTGCTCCTCCTGTGCCAAGCCTGGCACATAGTAACATGCTTTACTCACTACTTCTTTGACTGTTACAGGAGAATCCCCCCGTGGAAAAGTGGATTTCCTCTTGGATACTAGACCCCTATGACCAAGACAAAAAAGTGCTAATGTGGACATTGACATTCCTTTTCATGAAGCTAAACTATTCAAGTAAGAATAAGAAAGAAAGGTAAATACCTTTACCGACATTTTTCCTTGCTTGATCCAAGCTGATCTTGATCTCCAAGTCTTTCAGAAGGTCCTGCAATCCAATGAGCAACAACAACAAAACATACTTCCTACTCTACCATGATTAGCTTCATAATAGATCTATCAAAAGTAACAAGTTCATGAAATATACAAAAACTTAAAGGAAACATGCCAAGCACATATTTATATTAATGAAAAAAAATCAAAGTGCTTACAACCATGATGTAGATGCATCAGCTTCACCAAGCTCTCTTTGTCCATACCCTTTGCTCAAATAATCCACCAGCAGAATGACTATGATTTCACTGATAAATCACCCTTGTGAGATCATAAGTTTGATGCCTCTAAACTCCATATACCTTTCACCATGAGAAGGCCTTCTTATATAAGCTTGGAGAGGCCCAACCACCTTAGAGATTCTTGGGATAGGTTGAGGATATTTCTCCATCAATTGTGGATCCTCCCTAAGATATAGCCTTGACCTCAGATTGGAATCCAACTAACTCCAGAGATGAGGGGGATTTTTCCCTGATTTTCTTCAACAATCAAAGATTCCCTCAAATAGGCCAGCGCTCCCCCAAAAGGGTTCACAGAGCATTACAACGCTCCCCCAAATAAGGCCAGGGAGCGCTGGAACTCCCTGACAGTGTATAGGGGAGAGATGCCTTCCAAAATTGATTTTTTAGTGGTTTTTTTCCATGGAAAATGCTTTGTACTCTTCATCAAATGATTTCTCTTCCTTGAACCAGTCTTTCAAGGTGTCTTAAGTGTCCTTATGATTTCATTAGAGACATGACATAGTCAATATGATAGTATGATGTTTGCGACACTGCAACATTTACGACACTTGCGATGACGACAATGGGTCATCATTGAAGTGAGTAATTTTGATGTGTAACAGATTGCCCCCCAAAGTGCGAAGTCAGAAGACATGATGACTGAAGTAATTTGTAGACTTTTTCGAACAAGTGTATGGATGCAGAGAACTTGGTAGAAGCTACACACAACCATCAACAAAAATTATGACATGTTTCAAACCCAAGGCAGACATACCTATGCTTGAGTGATAAAGACTTTCAAGGTATGGCCACCATAAAATACACTGCAGATCCATAATTATAATAACAAAGAGTATAGCCACCAAATATACAATGTGGATCTATACTTCGATGACATGAACTGATCATAGCCATGAAAAATACACAGTGGATCTATGAGACGACAATACATAGCCACAGACCAATACAAAGTGGATCTATGTGACAGTATATGTGTCAATATTTAAGAGAAACTCCGTCGCAACCTGGGAAAAGTACATATCAGAGTGATTACTCAACCTAGGGTCTTCTTATCGATATCGATGTAGTATGAATCTAACCATGTGAATAGATATCTTGATGTCGAACATGGCAGAAACCACTTGATTACCAGTCAATGAGGTAAATCGTTAACAAGTGTGAGGGAAATCACCATTGATGTCAATGATTCCCAAGGTAATCTAGTACATCCCAACGAATGTGAATAGATGAGATGAATTTGAGCATTCGTGGAATCACCCAATCAGGGGTCATTGATGTAAACCCACTGTCGGAAGCGAGGAGGCCTGCCATTGAGGCATGCAGGTCCCAAGGTACTAACTAGTTTCTAGGTCTAGTTCCTGGATAATGTGCTGAATTTGACAAGAATAGACTTGTCACAGGAGGGCCTTGATGTATCTCTCATCAATGGAACAAAACATACACAGAGATGTGATTTGGTAGATCAAATGAACATGGACTGACACATGTGTTGAAACAAGATATTTTTGATGGTTGACTCTCGAGGCAGATACTTCCCTTGAACACTGAGGCACAATAGCAGAAACATGACATGGACCAAA